>JAVTVY010028645.1:0-12863 GCA_036873755.1 Hanleya hanleyi
GACGACATTCGTTTTCATCAGTGCAAAACTCCCGCTCCCCCGACCCGCACCACAACAGTGAAAGCTAGTGGATGAAATTCTACTCCAAGGAACGGTAACGAATGAATGGAATATCTTACCAAACTCTCAGGTAGGATGTGGGTTTCAAGAGTTCACCGGGTGTGACAATTTCTTTATAATGATTTGTGATAAAAGCGGGTAAAACCTAATGTCAAAATCTCGTTGAAGGTCACGGAGATGTCGATTTATTGCTGATCAGCTGATTTCCAGGACAGACAGACATTATCTCGGCTCCTTTCTCTTCGAAATTCTTGTAATTTTGTTGAAAAAAATAAAACTTTGGAAAAAAAATAAAACACAACATTTTTAGCAAATACCTTAATCTTGCACTCACTGACACCCACAATTCACAGCCGCCATCTTGTTCCACCACACACAGGCCGCCATCTTGTCCCACCACCATCTTGCACTCACTCACACCCACAATTCACAGCCGCCATTTTGTCCCACCACACACGGGCCACCATTTTGTCCCATCACCCACGGGCCTCCATCTTGTCCCACCACAAGCCGTGTAGACTATAAATAACGTGGGGTCTGTTCCCATTTATTCACAAAATACGATTATAACGACTTGGCTGCAGAAACTCCACCACAACGATGCCAACACGAAGCCGAGGTATCCCGCTTCAACGAACAGATTAACGGTATGAGACATGGATGAAATGAAGGCGGAGATTTCCAGACAGAACAAACAACGCCATAAAGAAGAAAAAAAAATCAAGATGCAGCGTGTGTACAGATGAAGAGAGCCAGTACGCAGTATATTGAAAAAAATGGGCGAGGGAGGGAAGGGGGAGGGGGGGAAGGAAATGGAATAGCCAAAAAATTTTTTTTTTATTGAATACGAAAGGAAAAAAAGATTCATGGAGCCAAAAACAATCTTTTTCATTTTCTATGTTTTTTTAACAATTAAAAATTGAAATTAAAAAAGGGGAAATGGGGGGGAGAGGGGGGACAAGGGAGTAAGCAAGGTGGATGGAATAGCCCCAATTTTTTCTTTAAAAATGAACCCATGGGATCGAGTGAGGTATCAAATTGAAGCTTAGGTGAAGGGGCATGTAATGGGTTGGGTGTGGGGTTGAATTAGGGTGATTCTGCGCATGCGCGACGGCCGAAGGGTATGGAAATAGACGTTTTGGAGCTAGGGGATAGCCAAATTTTTTTTTTTTTTTAAAATGGACCCATGGGGTGGAGTGAGGTATCAAATTGAAGGTCAGGTGAAGGAGCATCTAATGGGCTGGGTGTGGGGTTGAATTAGGGTGATTCCGCGCATGCGCGGCGGCCGAAGGGTGTGAAAATAGCCTTTTTGGAGCTAGGAGAGGCCCTAATGGTCCAATGGGGTCGAGTAAGGTATCAAATTGAAGGTGAGGTGAAGGGGCATCTGATGGCCTGGGTGTGGGTTGAATTAGGGTGATTCTGCGCATGCGCGGCGGCCAAAAGGGTATGAAAATAGCCTTTTTGGAGCTAGGAGAGCCCCTCATGGACCAATGGGGTCGAGAGAGGTATCAAATTGAAGGTGAGGTGAAGGGGCATCTGATGGGCTGGGTGTGGGTTGAATTAGGGTGATTCTGCGCATGCGTGGCGGCCAAAAGGGAATGAAAATCGCCTTTTTGGAGCTAGGAGAGCCCCTAATGGACCGATAGGGTCGAGTGAGGTATCAAATTGAAGCTGAGGTGAAGGAGCATCTAATGGACTGGGTGTGGGGTTGACATATCGATAAAAAATGGATATGACCTTGAACTGATCACGTGACCTCCCTGTGATGACAAATACCCAGAACCAAGTGAGTACATGCATCCCATAGTCCCAGGTCACGCCCGATTCACGCAGACCGGAAGTGACGTCATACACCTGCGCACAACCGTGATGGAAAAAACCCAGAACCAAATCAGTACATGCATTCCATACAGGCAGACGAGGTCAAAATACTCGCTTCTGATTGGCTGGTCAGGTCAGGTAAGTCACAGTGCTCCGCAAAAGTAGTGCAATGATCTAAAAATCGACTCCTTTTATACGTTTTTCTATAATCCACCATTTTGTCCCACCACCCACAGGCCGCCATTTTGTCCCACCACCATCTTGCACTCACTCACACAGGCCGCCATCTTGTCCCACCACACGCAGGCCGCCATCTTGTCCCCCACAGCCGCCATCTTGTCCCACCCACAGGCCGCCATCTTGTCCCACCACACACAGGCCGCCATCTTGTCCCACCACCATCTTGCACTCACTCACACCCACAATTCACAGCCGCCATTTTGTCCCACCACACACAGGCCGCCATCTTGTCCCACCACACACAGGCCGCCATCTTGTCCCACCACCATCTTGCACTCACTCACACCCACAATTCACAGCCGCCATTTTGTCCCACCACACACAGGCCGCCAGCTTGTCCCACCACACACAGGCCGCCATCTTGTCCCACCACACACAGGCCGCCATCTTGTCCCACCACCATCTTGCACTCACTCACACCCACAATTCACAGCCGCCATTTTGTCCCACCATCCACAGGCCGCCATCTTGTCCCACCACCCACAGGCCGCCATCTTGTCCCACCACACACAGGCCGCCATCTTGTCCCACCACACACAGGCCGCCATCTTGTCCCACCACCATCTTGCACTCACTCACACCCACAGGCCGCCATCTTGTCCCACCATGGCCGCCATCTTGTCCCACCACACACAGGCCGCCATCTTGTCCCACCACACACAGGCCGCCATCTTGTCCCACCACCATCTTGCACTCACTCACACCCACAGGCCGCCATCTTGTCCCACCACACACAGGCCGCCATCTTGTCCCACCACACACAGGCCGCCATCTTGTCCCACCACACACAGGCCGCCATCTTGTCCCACCACACACAGGCCCCCATCTTGTCCCACCATATCGCCATCTTATCCCACCATGGCCGCCATCTTGTCCCTACACCCACAGGCCGCCATCTTGTCCCACCACACACAGGCCGCCATCTTGTCCCACCACCATCTTGCCCTCACTCACACCCACAATTCACAGCCGCCATTTTGTCCCACCACCCACAGGCCGCCATCTTGTCCCACCACACACAGGCCGCCATCTTGTCCCACCACACACAGGCCGCCATCTTGTCCCACCACACACACACACGCATGCGCACACCACCCATTGTGACGTCATCCCAGGTTCTGCGCATGCGCAGTGAAGCGCTATTAAGCCAATTTACGCTTTGTATACTACTAAGGCTGTATGATAATCTTCTACGCGACCAGGAGGGTTCTGCAATTTTGACTGGTATAATTTTGAATAATATGATTCCAATTCATTTAGAATATCTGCTTCTTCTGTTATTTCAATCCCATCTGTTTTTATCAATTGAGTGATATGATTCTTTGTGTTTTTTGTTTTTCTAAGTTATAGAAATATCTGGAGCTTTTCTCTCCCTTTTCAAGCCATCTACATTTTGAGCGGATAAAGGAGCCCTTGGCCTTTTTCTCATAAATTTGTTCAAGTTCTGTTTTTGTTTGGGCATATTCTATATCAAGTTGGCGGTTGTCGGGTTCATCTATTAAACGACTGTCTATTATGGACAGAGATTTAATTAGCTCATTTTCGTGCTTTAATGCATTTTTCAAATTCCTTTTTGAAGTGTCTATACTCAATTCCATAACTTTGAACTTTAACCAATCCCACCTCAAACAGGAATTCCAATTTTCGCACTCTTGTTTAATGTCGTCACAAAGCTTTTCTATAGATTGTATATATTCTTCGTCTTGTAACAATGCATTATTAAATTTCCAAAAATTAGGTTTAAATTTTTTATATTGAGATTCAAGTCGGATATTTATTATTTTATGATCTGATCGTAAGCCTGGAATTATTTCGGATTCTGACAAAACATTCGTCAAGTTTTTAGAAATCATCCACATGTCTATTCTTGATTGGGTGTCATTGTTTCTTTTCCATGTAAATGCCTTTTTTTGAGGGTGCTTGTGGCGCCAAGAGTCAACCAGGTTTAAGTCCTTCATAATGTCATGTAATTTTGGGCAAGTTTGAACGCTTGCAAGAGTGTTTATTATGTCCACAGGACTCTTTCTGTCTAAAATCGGGTTTATGACAGTGTTAAAATCACCGCCTATGAGTAAATTTTGACAGTTGAAATTTGCGAATAAGTTCGTATAGAGGTTATCAAAGAAAGTTCGACGATCAGCAGTTGAGTTCGGAGCATAAATGTTCACAACAGTGAAATGTTCTTGGTTTTTTTCTATTTCCGCTATTATATATCTGGGTCTGTAGATATTTTATTCAATCTTATATTTTTATCTTGGACAATCACTGCAACGCCTTTGCTTCTACTACAGCCATGAGAAAATTCTATTTTACTGCCCCCCATTCATTAGACCAAAACTTTTCATCCGTTTTGACACTGTGTGTTTCCTGTAAAAAACATATATCTGATTTGATTTTTTTCAAATAAAGGAATACCTGGCGGCGCTTGTCCTTGTCCCTTAACCCCCTAACATTAAACGAAGTAAATTTCATGAAATATTAAACTACTACTAAAATAAAATAAAAAGATATTGAAGTAAAAATACTAGGCCCAAAAATGGCTATCCTATAGTCGGACCAAAGCGGTTTTTCTCCTCAAGTAAGATGGCTTCCTCAAAAGAAAAGTGCCAAATTATTCACAACGATTCAATCTGTATTTCAAACGAACAATTTGACCACACAGTCGTGTGATTCGAAAATGAAATCTCAATATTAACAAATGCGAACAGTAAACTAATATATTTACATTAGGAGCCCACTGAGCTGAATTTGACAACAACCAGACCAACATAAAAACCGTTCAATCATTCACACAAAACAGCACAACAAATTTCTCAAAAATAACATCGCCTTTTTGGTTGTCAATTTCGACTGAATGGGCGGGGCTAGTAAAATATACTTGTGAGATTGTCCCATTGCCAATTTCAGTGGGCGGGGCAAGATATAACAGTGGAGTCCAAACATTCATCAAACTCAGCTCGTGATTGGGCGGAGCAACATAACAGTTATGTCCAAACATTCATCAAACTACGTTCGTGAAATTAACAGAGCTTTCAATCACCCCCCAATACATGATAGGAATTCACTCCGTAAACACAAACCATTCATTGGACGCGACATTATACCGTTTGCAATTTATCCATCCCCTTGCAACATGTTGATACAATAAAATAATTCTTTGGGGTTAGCCAGTTTGCATGGTGCATCGCGGTACAAAATACTGATCAACGTTTTGAATTTCTGTTTAAATGAAATATTTTGCAAATATAACATTTCAAGTCGTTAATACAGAGTAAATAGGCGGGGTTAATAAACTACTGCTTGCATGTAAGCTTTGCCCGTTCTCGCGGTGTCAATGTCAGAGCATTATAACATTTGATTTAACTCAGTCATCAAACACAGCCTGTAGAATTTCCAGAACTGTCAATCACCCCCCCCCCCCCCCACAATACATCAAATACATTTGATTGAAAATTCAATCTGTTAACCTTCCAATACAAGTCATTGACTTGGACGCGATGACATTACAATTTATCCATCCCCTTGCAATATTTTGATAAAATGAAATAATACTTTGGGGTTAGCCAGTTTGCGTGATACAACCCGGTACAAAATACTGATCAACATTCTCTAAAATCGCAAAGAGACAATCGGAAATAAATCTTACAAAAAAGAACTGTAAAAGCTTTATGGTACTAAACAATGGAACTGTTTTGCGTTTGTCATGCACTAAATACCCAAGAGTTGCGTCATAATAAATGAAATTCATTAACTGGGAGAAAGGCAATCGTTCGTCCATGTAATTTCTTCACAGATTAAAACTTGTATAGTTTCAGCTGATAATTTTTTTTTCTCTTATTTTGCTTGGCGACAGACAAGTCATGTTGAGTAGTCTCCCTTGGGTAGATACATTGTCTTCTCCCAAGTTGTCAGACAGGTCAGTTTGGAATGTCTATCCAAATTTCACCATCAGCACTCAACAGCTCCCCATCCACCAGTAGAACTGCCACCAGCAGGACACATCCATCACCAGGACGGTTTCGCCGTTTGATGTTATATGCCGTTTCTTCGTTTGTATTTTAACATCAAATCTTCCGGATTAGATATTAAATAAATATTTCAACGGTGAAAATGTCTGTATTTGCTTTAAAATGCCCACTTGAGCCGAATTTTTAACATGTAAATATAGGTCAACCAAACAGCCAAATACACAATATACAGAGGGCTAGAACTCTCTCGTTTGGGATCTTAAACATACTGCGCTATGTATGAAACCGGAAAATGCAACCCATGCACCCCTGTGACGCCGTCTTTCTATTTTCTTTCCCGGCGCCGTTGCGTATTTAGTTTGAGCGAGCACAACAAACGGCTTTAGTTGGGTAAAAAAGCGAGCTGGTTAAATCTGGTATCACTCACGGTCATTTTAACTAAACTTTCAGTAAACGAAACCAGATACCGTATGATTTTGACGGTACAATAAAAACGGGGTCAGCATTAAATGTATACATCAACACGAATAGTACATCATCTTGCATGCATCCTTTGGTATCAATTCGTTAGTGAATCGATAGGGTGTGGGCCTGTTTTCATGTTTAAGGTCAGTTATCACCCGCCTACATCCACCATAGCCAGCCGGTGAAATAATCTATAATATCTTCATAGAATATACGAATATCACCCGTGTCCGAACTGCTACTCTGATTGATAATATCTTCATCAAATTTTACGAAAATAATTTACTTTCAGGCATATTCCTGACTGATATAACTGACCACTTTCCCATCTTCCACATACTGCAAACCTTCTCTAAGGACACAAGATCTGCTATAACATTTTCCCATCGTAAAATCACTCCATCTCAAAAACACTGTTTTATAGACAGAATCCTGAACACTGACTGTATAGTGAAATCAGCGACGAAAAAAATGACGCCGATAAAGCCTTAACCACCTTCATGAATAAGTTCAATGCAATATACAACGAATGTTTCCCTATCGTAAGCTTTGAAGCACCTAAACAAAAATTCATTAAGCCTTGGACTACTTATGCAATTCTGAATTCAATTCATGAGAAAAACCGGTTGTATATGTAAAAAGCAGTTAATATACCCTTGTGAGAACACACGCACTAGCTATAGAAATTACAGAAACAAGCTAAACCATATCATTCGCCTAGCCCGAAAAATCTATTTTGAATCCAAATTCAATGCAAATAACCAGGATATTAGAGGGACATGGAAAATAATGAATCAATTAATGAACCGCAGGAAATCTAAAAATCTCCCTCAATCATTATAAAAGGAAATGAAACCAGTGACAAACCTGAAATTTCTCTGAAGTTTAACGAATACTTTAGCAACATTGCATCGAAATTAGATTCACTTATCCCTCACACAACTGGAAAATTTTCCGACTATCTAGGTTCCCCTATACCAGACAATTTCAGGTTTTCGAATGTGCAGCCCAGCTATGTAAAGTCTACTATCATGGACATGAAATCATCTTCATTTTATCAAGCCAATTTCTACGTTCCCACTTCGAATCTACCTTGATTGAACTGACCACCTTCAGTGTTCAAAATCCGAGGTGTACATTTCACCTACGAACGAGGGACTAACCAATCAGAACCCACATGCCGATTGTGTGTAGAGTGCCATCATCCTCAAGTAACGGCATCATTCCTCCAAATATGGTGGTAGTGTTGGCCCAATATATAGGTCAGCCAATCGATAAAGCTCTTCTGTGACACATTTCGACATTCAAATGGTTTCGAGGTCATTAACGTCTCGTGTCTATTTATAAGTTTTTTGAACATTGAAGGGGTCCAGATATATCAAGGGAAGTTCGAAGTGGGAACGTAGAAATTAGCTTGATAAAATGAAGATGGCATGAAATCAGCTGCGGCAGGAGTAGACGGTATCCGTATGTCCGTAATTAAACTAATATCCGATGCTATCTGTATCCCGCTTTCACATATTATCAATTTATCTTTCTCCTATGGCACTGTACCAAATTCTCTAAAATTTGCCAAAGTTACCCCTGTCCACAAATCTGGTGATACCAGCTGCCTAGAGAACTACATACCTATATCAGTCCTTCCGTGCTTCCGTATAATTCTTGAGAAAACTGCCGTTATAGCATGATCTCTGAATTCCTTGATATCAACAATATTATTTCACCGAATCAATATGAAATATTAACCCTTTCTCAATTTACAAGTACTGCCTTCATCGACATGTCCATAGGCCTACGTTCATTCCATTTAACTTTCAAACCTATTTTACTAGGCAAGCTGCTGTTCATCAGTATCAGACAAGAACACGAAATATTAATTTATATCGGCCCTTTCACTACTCCAATCTTTCCTATTATACTTACAGGATAGCGGGACCCGGAGAATGAAACAAAATACCCCCGCACCTAAAGACCATAAACTCATGTTCACTTTTTAAATCTAAGTTAAAACTACACCTACTTCCTATGTAAGTGGTTTCGCGCTCTTTCGCATGTACAACCTGGACAGATTTAGATTTAGGTCACCCACCATGAGCAATAGAAATGAAAGCATGCCTGTTACTCTGGGATAGAACAAGTCCATTGGACTTTATTCCCGCCTCGATCATGCTAATAATTTCTTGCTCAAATTTTCCATTTATGTACAATTGATATGTAATATTGTATTTCCATGATGAATAAATCTAATCTAATCCAATCTAATCTAATATGTATTCAGACATGTCATCAGGCATGACTTCACCCCTGTTGCTGAAACTCATATTTTCATTCACCAGTTTCAAGAAATTTATTTCTCCCCCCCCCAAAAAAAACCATTAAAACGCCAGATGTTAATATTCGAGTTATCTAGACCATCAAATGAGCCATAATAATAATATTAATTCGCCAATTCATCAAAGTTAATTTCAAAATAAAAAAAATCCGAATTTCGTTGAATTTAAAAAGAAAGATTTCGACAGAATAACTTGTCATTACGAAATTTTCGGAACATCAAACTCCAAGGCGACTAACTGGGCAGCAACTTGATCTATATAGAAGCGTCCGCATACAAATTATATTTTCGCCAAAAATGAACGATATTGAAGTTTTTCATTGTTCTCAGATTTTGACGAAGAGTTTGATCAAAACCGTACGAGAAGTGATTGTGTGTGTGTGTGTGGAAGCCTAAAACAGAAATTCTTAGTACAAAAATTCACGGATTATAGCTTGAATTTCAAAATATTCTTTAAAAAACGTTAACATGGAGGGGTATACCTGTTAAATGGGCAAAATTGGCGAATTTTCATTCGGAAGTCGTCATTTCGATAGGTCTGTTCTGTTCTGTTCTGTCTGTTGAACGCCTTCTGCTTCAAGATATATGAACATGGGAAGCAATGCTATTTGTCCTGAGAAGTTTCGTTTTCAAGTTGTCTGATTCCTGATGACAGAGATGGTAGAGAATTATCATGCGCTATTCAATGCTCTTTGTATGTCGCCAAAACTTCAATGGATTTAGTTAGCGTATAAGCTCTGATATTACCGGTATTGCAAAGTCACACCATGTGCGTCCTATCACAGTCAATTTTTTTTACACAAATTGGTATGCATGTTCCTTTCTTGGCATAATTTATGTACGCGAGTTTATTAAACATATATCTAGATTGGTCGGTGTGCCTTCCAAGCCGGTATAACGGATTCACAAGTATTACACAATACCCCCATTCCCTGTACAACGGTACTGGGTTTTCTGTAGTTTTCTTTAACAGAAAAACCAGTACCGTTGTACAGGGAATGGGGGTATTGTGTATAGATTTGCAGTCTGGAGTAAGAATACATCCTGCAAAAGCCCTTGATATTGTCAGTCTCACTTCATATTGCAAATGAGACGTATTCTTCAGATCTGACTGACCATATCATCATATGACTGAAAGTTTTGGATATGTAACACGCACATTTCATCATTGTATCTGTTTAGTGACTATTCTACATATGACGAAAATATACCCCCTTTCTCTTTAATGTTCATTTTGATTATTTTAGCATGTGCTATTTAATACATTTGTATATGAATGATTTTACATTCAATATACATGTAATAATGCTTTTTTTTATTTTGTTAGTGAATGCAGGGTTATCCCCCTTACATCACATCTTCCGTTTATATATTTGCATGTTTTATCTGTTGTCTGATGTTTGTTGTTGTGTATGTTTTATATGTATGTATGATTGCGATTTAACCATGCTGGGCACAACTTTTACGCAAGTAAACTATTCTAAACTATTCATCTTCATGCAACTCCAGGGCAAAGTTCAACATCCGTGCCTCTCTCTCCATCGTGGTTGCCTGTAGCAGAAGCTTTTTGAAAGTGTATTTGTAATCGAGAATTTACAAATTTGTAAAAGAATTTTAGGAATCAAGAAATCTTCGCCGTTTTTTTTGGTTTATGGGGAACTCGTGTTGTACCCGCTATATATCAAAGTGTGTGTAACGTACTGGTTGAATTTGATTAAGCGGAAAGAAAAGCAGAAAAAAATATAATAATAAAAAATAATTAAAAATAAAATAAAATAAAATAAAATAAAATAAAATAAAACCTGGAGTATGTAATATACAATTTTATTTATGCCCAAAGAGATATAGCTAAATACCTCTGGTTAAGCCATGCTAAATCTATGTTATATGATACTGGATTCAATTATACATGTGACTCCCAATTAAAGTGTTAACAATGCTGTCTTGTTCTTAAAAAATTTAGCACGAACCCTTAAAGGTCAGTTTATTCAGAAATGGTATAGCTATATGTACTACTCATCAAAAGGCGTTATCTACAGAATAAACAAATCGAAATTTCGTCAGGAAAGTTATCTGAAATTACTTGATGAAAAAAGCAGAAATATCCTATCAAAATTTCGCACTTGTAGTCATAAACTCCCGATAGAAACAGGAAGATGGCGTCAAACCACAAAGACCGAAAGATACTCGCATAGCAGCGTGTGAAACAGCCATTTTGGATTTTCTGACATTTTCTGCTAGAGCTTTACCCACCAATGGTTTGATGTGATGAGTTTCAGCCCCCTAGCTCAAGAGATAAGAGAAATATTTACGGGGGCGGGAGGGGGAGAGGGGTTCCGAAATGATCCACTCAGGCCCCAAATTGCCCAGGCCAGATAGGGTTAACTGCATCAATGCGCTAGATTGGTATATATTAATCTCCAGAACCACTGAACTGATCGGTGCGATACTTGGCCTACATGATCGTTAGGTCGAGGTCTACCAAAATATCATTTGAAGTTGCTCCGTAAACACAATATGGCCGCCATCGGCCAACCAAAATCTTCATACTTACAAGTAACAGATTTTGATGACTGTATCAGCTAGAAATATGTTATTCGACATTGCTATGAAGAGCTAGGGAATGGGTTCCAAGATTGGCATAATGAGTTTTTGGAGGTCATTTTGGAAATATAATTAAGAAACAAAATTACATAAAATAAGTGTAGGAGAAGTAAGTCCTGTGCGAGAATGTCCGGGGAGAGGGGAGGGAATGTCCATATCCCCACTGACCACACTGTTATAAATTACCGTTATTTCACAGTAAATGTATGTTGAAGTTTACAGTACATTCAATCGTAAACACATTAATCTGTAAATTGAACTGTGATATTTCAGTTGACATCAACTGCAATGGGTAAACTGCGCACACACGGAACATAAAATTCTTGTTTTCTCTGAAAGGAGGTTGATATCTTTGCACACGAAACGCTCAGTTGCAGGAAACATCCGACACCTGCGTTGTACGATACAACATTCAGAGCATTATCAGAACACGCGCTGGGACGGACGCAGCGGCTAACTTTAATTTTCGGTCTATAGTACGGTTTGGTTTTGGTTTTATCCATCTTCACATTTCAAGCTAAATACTACACTAACGTTCCGTCATTTAGTGTTCGACTTGCATATGCGAAGATGGGTTTTATCTGACTGGAGTTGTATCCTACTATTCGTGTAATAATTGCACAGATTCGTTCGTGATTATTTACGAAGCTTGTGGTGGTCGCATTTGTAAACACGAAGAGCAATGGCCATTTCGGCCTTCCAGTGACTTACGTTGCCGCGGAACCGATAATTGTAGACAATGGTGCCACGCAATTGTATTGTTTAAACAATGCTAAAACAACGGTAATTGTAAATTACAGGGCTACCCAAATTTTACAGTTGAATGCCTGTCAATAAACGGTAATTATAAATAACGGTACAACATTTTGCAGTTCAAAGCCCGTTAAAAAACTTTACTCACCATGGTAGGATGTGATGAGTTTCAGCATGCTGGCTCAATAGACAAGAAAAACATTTACGGGGGTTTAGTGGGGGAGTCGAAATGGTCCACCCTGCGGGCCCCAGATTGCCCAGGCCAGATATAGGGTTAACTTCATCAATATACCAGATAGGGCAAAATTTGTTTAACTTCTTTCTGACGAGGACGGGGTGATCATCTCTCTGAGACTGGTAAATACTTATCTGCAAGAAAGCCACTCGTTGCAAAAGCATCAAAAGCTTTATTTGGGGTATATAGGACAATCGAAATCTGTCCTCACCTATTGATTTTCAGCTGAAACTTTTTGATCTAGTGGTACAACCAATCGTTTTATATGGTTGTGAAATCTGGGGTTTCGAGAAAATGAACATTGCCGAATCGTTTTATTTACAATTTTGTAAAAGAACTTTAGGAATCAAAAAAATTTCGCCGAATTTTATGGTTTATGGGGAAC
>JAVTVY010028646.1:0-135868 GCA_036873755.1 Hanleya hanleyi
TGGATGATCTTATGTTTTCATGAGAAACGGCTCCGCCAGATCCGCCACCGCCGTCACGACTTTAAACGTGAATATCTCTGAAACCGTTAAATATTTTCGGGTCAGACTTTGTGTGCTATCTCCTTAGGCCTGGGAAATTTGTCTGGTTGTGTTTTGATAGTCGCTGCTCACCACTAGGTGGCGTTGTAGTCAGAGCATAGGTGAACCTTTCTGTGACGATTTCGTCTGAACGACTTGTCTGATTTCTTTGAAATTTTATTACAATGGTCTTGAAGGATAGGCAATGTGCTGAAAAGGTTTTGGTGTACCTGGCATAACTTTTAAGGCAAGTTTTTTGTGTCTCAAAAAAAAAACTTTTTCGTGAAATGAAAATTTACCAATTCGCTTGGAGAAATATTCAAAAACTCTTCTATTCTAGGCTGCCAAGCATAAATATAGGATTACTGACATGATAATTCCCTTTCGATGTGAACCAAATTGCCATTCGCCTCTTTCTCAAGTGTCGATCACATGACCTGCTGGGTGAGTTCCGGTCGTTTGGCGTCGTAAGATTTGCATGGAGCACGCTAGTTTTTCGTTGACAGCGTCTGTTTCATATGAGTGAAAATTATACAAGTTGTCTTGCTTGAAAGCTAATGCATTTCTGAAATATTATCTACCAGAATCAAACTGCAAAACTTTGTTTTAAAAAAAATTCCCATTGACTTCAATGTTATTTTCGCGACCGTCAAATCTCCCGTAGACTAGTACCCAGCCACTACACATGACCCGCTATCGCTAAGCTTGTGGACCAGCACCTATTAATGAAATGACGTTATGGCGGCCAAATTTGAGCCCATACCTTCAACATGGAGTGTTTATGAAATGG
Source organism: Hanleya hanleyi (assembly GCA_036873755.1). Classification (NCBI taxonomy): domain Eukaryota; kingdom Metazoa; phylum Mollusca; class Polyplacophora; order Lepidopleurida; family Hanleyidae; genus Hanleya; species Hanleya hanleyi. The sequence goes on from JAVTVY010028646.1 coordinate 869, forward strand.
CTCGATGCGTAGAGGAAGTGCTACAGATCAATGTGAAAACTACCGCTCAAGAGTATGCGTCTGTTTCATCTTGCTTTAGGACTTGATAACTGATGATGTTAAATAATGATATTCTGTAAAAGATTGTTTCTTCTATCGACCTTCAGTTCGGCCTTATCAAGAACAGGCTCTATCAGCTTGACGAGAGTGTCTGTGGGTCCGCGTCAGTCCGTGACGTCACAGCATAATTTTACACAACGTCACAATACGACGGTATAATGAATTGTTAATCCGATTGTTGCATAACGTCACAAATACACGTCAACAGGTCATGACATCGCCGCTACAGTGAAGGTCGGCATTATTAGAAGCCTGTCGTCAATCGGCCCAACGTTATTAGACGACGGCGGCCAGTCTAAAATCTCCCGCAGGTTACGTCCCATCAATCTCACGTTCGGCTATTTCCGTATTGGCGGAACGAGTCAGTTTTCGCAGCTAAAGTGAGTTCTGGGGCTAGATTGACGTCCCATATGCCGTCGGCCGGAACTCACCCAAAAATGTACCACGTGACTGCACTTGTGCAACTCCCGAATTCAAATGAAAAATCTCAATTATCTGACTTAAACATCAAAACCTTCTTAAAGGAGTACTTACCTTATTTTATATATGTTCCTATTACAAAGGTTGGACTCTTAAATAAATATAACCAACTATTTTACTTTCGTTGGGGGCGATACCCTATTAGTTTTATTACAATTTGTGAAGTCATGTTTCCGCTTTGAAGTCGACGTGGGCGCCGCCATATTGTCTGTGGGATGACGTGACTGATGACGTCAGCATTCAGGACGTCACGGCTAACGCTTGATCCAGGGACGTTCCAACTACGGCATTTGAATTACTCTGCATGGGTTCGAGTTTTAATTCGAGGAAAAAACTGGCGCGGCAAATCTCATGGGGGGAATTCCTAAAAGGAAACTGGTTTAGGTTATCTTCGCCAGCTGAACAATTTCTTCCCAAAGTTCTCAGCTGAGACCTGCCCGATTCAATTTGGACAAAATTTGAAACTGAGCGGTAAACTAAAAGAGCGTCCTCTGAAATTGTCAAGTGATTTCAGTTGAACGACGATGCTTCTAAGTTCATAAATATTTTCATGATTACACTTGAACTACTAAAATCAACTAGAACGTCAGTGAATTTACTGGGTTCCTTCTCCTGCGAATTATCGGCATGACCAGCACGATCAACCTTAAATCTCCATGACGTTGTGACGTTTTTAGATGAGTATAAACTGACTTCCGCTCATCTAAAAACGTCACGCAATAGTGCAATGGCGGCGCCCAGTGCACGCCGTTGCGAGCAACAAATAGTCAATATTTCCTTTATTTCGCATTCTATCAACATAAGTTTTATATAATAAGGCTTGGAATACGATTGCTGATAAATATAGTCACACTCAAAAATAAGGTAAGTACTCCTTTAACCATCATATCATGATTATTATTTTTTTCATTGAACTCTTATGTGCCTTCTCCCTAGGGTTTTAGATTTCACCTGCTTGTTTTTCGTGGTATTTGGTCATCAATAGGTGACACTATAGACTTGAATTCAGGTAAACATGTGTAACATGGTATCTTCTAAACAACTTGTTTGATTTCCATGAAATTTGGATATTGATCTTGCAAGACAGGCAAGGGATTGGCAAGATTCTGGTGGTGTTGGCGAAATCATGAAGGCATGTATTTGCATCTCAAAATAAGATTTTTTTTCACAAAAATGAAAATTTACCTCTTTGAATCAGGAAAAAGTAATTCTTATTTTGCCTAACATGAATATAGCATTCCCAATGTTATAATTCACATCCCTTGTAAGCCAAATGGTCATTTTTTTTAATACGTGAAATTCTCAGGATATCTACATTCCCAGGCCAGATCTGGAGATTTTGCTTCATCATGTAGCTTCGTGATATTTGTTCATCATTGGGTAGCACTACAGACAGTAGACTTATACAGCACAATTTATTGACTCTTCATGAAGTTTATTATTGTGATCTTGTTAGACAAAGGATTTTAAAGAATTGACCTCCCATATGGATTTTGTGACCCATCAACATAATGCTTTATTTATATTTCATAATGCATTCTTTTTGACAATTCCTAATTTAATTAACATTATAGTTTAAAAATGGATAGAAAGGACATTGGTGCTGCTAGCACTGGCATATATGTGACAGTTAAAGGTTAAATCAGACCCTGCTTACACACAAAAGTGCTAAAATGCGGTCAGAGAAAATAATCTGCCATCTGCCTGGTGCAAGGATTTAAGACAGCTTGAAATCATGACATTTTGGTCAAATTGACATACTGTAACACTGATATTCTCCTTTAAATTGCAGGCCTACACTATCAGCTAGGCCTACATAGTGTATGCCTGTATGTTGTGCATTCAAGTGATTAATCTGAAGTGGTTGCATAATGCACTTAACATAAGAGGACTAGTGCTTGTGTCAACAAAGTAAACAGAATCAGAGCTACATCTCTCTCCAATACTGATAATAATAATCTGATCCTGTTTGAACAGCGGTATGGTTATCCCAATAACACTTGTTTAGTCTCCAGTGAATTTGAAGCCCTTGGCTTCCAGATGTCTGGAGAAGCATTCTGGTCAATTTTCAATGAGTAAAATCACATATTATCACTTCGTTAATGCTCATTTGTTTTTTGTTCATGTGAAGATCCCTAGAATTTGCTTGAAACTTGAGAGATGAAATGGCACATGTACCATTGCATTTTGACAGCATAGTTATAAAACTGTTAACTATTTTTTAGACTGAAAAATTGGAAAGATTTTTGAAGTGGAACTTCTACATTCCTGCTATATGGCACATCTCACCTGGGAAATTTTTATATATAATTGAAGTAAAATGGTTCTGGTGCATTTTGACAGAATATTTAGACTTTGAAGATAATATGGAATGATGCCTCAAATCGAACTGAATTGTCCATGTCATCTGTGTCTCTGTCTGTCTGTTCATCTTTCTGGTCATACCACATATGCAGATAGTGATGGATCAGAAGCCTTATGAAAATGACTTCACCTGTTTTATCAAGGTTAAATGTAACATTAGCAGTAACTGTCAACAAACATTTAAAATCTAACATTCTTATCATCAACATTGTGGTTGTTCGTGACTGTGTTGCAACAGCCTCATGCTTCAACAGTAACTTAAACCATGACATATCGGCTGAACTGGTAAAACATCCACCATTTCCAAGCTCTGACATACCACGTCACTGTCAGAATATGGGTACCATGACACAGTGATAGATCACACAGCCAGTGAAGGTTCCCGATTTATGTTGAATGTTGTTGTTGCCTAAGTACTATTAGTAGCATTGCTTCAATGTATTTTGCTGAGAAGAACAGGACTTTCATAATGTGATGTTTAGCACTGTAATATATCACTTGTCTTTATTGCACCATGTAAGCGACCTGTCTGTGTCTTGTGTGCTATCCTCAGTGTTTTATAGGGTGGATGGAGGTTATCTGTTTCCATGCTGCTTCAAAGATGCCTTCTTTGAAGTAAAGGAACACAACTTCACTTGGCTGGGTGGTGTTTCGTTGGTTCGTCGCGATATAGCTGAAATATGGTTGAAAGCGACGTTAAATTCTATTCACTCACTATTAGCAGCATTTCACAACAACAACAGTTCGCCGACTTCCAGTTGTCTGCCATATTTATTTGCTGGCATTGTTTCAGATAGAATACAGTAGCCTATTTCATACAATCGGGAATGAAAAAAAAGATGAAATCTTAAGGTTCCAACTTTCGTAGAGAAATAAAAGGGGCAATTTGAAATTTTATTTTTATTCTGATATTCAATTTTTCAATGTTGGCAGGTCTGTGAAACACAAAATTAAGTTTTGTACTGCCTCACACTGGGTTTCGCCCATTAGTAAAGAAATCCCTTCTCAGAGGTGCTACTACCAGGCACGATTCCCGATTGCTCATCCTCCACGGGTATATGCCCCACCATCTGTCCCATTCTTAAAAGAATTGCCACACCTAATAGAGGGTGTGCCCATTTTAGGGAGATCTAAACCCTGTGAGTACCAATTTATGTGTTACACATGTATTCATGGAAATGCTCTTCTCCCGTTTTTCACACGAGCTTTCATTGAAGATTGAAGCTGGCTCAATCTTTAATACTTGATATTTTGTTCAAGTGGCCTCATTTTGAACATCTTTGCATAATCACTGGTACAAATGATCATGGGAAAATTCAATATGACGTCCCGTAAATGTCCTTCAAAACTTACTCTGAAGTAGTCAAAGACGCTCATAACTACTAATTCTTACTGTTGAACATGGGGATATCTAACCGTTAAACAACACAAGCTTCTCAACTTTATATCTGATCACCAGTGGGCCATTGTGGATCCTTAACCATTAGATTGGAATCGTGGGAAAATCAAAATGGCGGCCATAGGTATTTCCGGTATCATTTGCTATGCTTATGAAAATCTGATAGCAAATAGCTGCAGGACTGTCATTGTAATTTGTGACATTGTTTGGATAGAATGGCCAAGACATTTCCTGGGATTTAAAAAATCAAGAAATCTAATATTTGTATTTTTCAGTCTAGATGAATTGGATATATCCAGCTTATTTTCCAATATGGCTGCCATATACATCCACGTTATATTGTGTCTACTGATACATCAGGAAATATGACGATGATTCATACTACAACATTATTGGTACAAATGGCATCATACATGGACCACACATAAACCCCAACATAATAAGCTAGGACAGCCTCTAGCTGCTGATATTAAACCTACCAGGACTGGTGGAAGAGGAGACCTCTTCTGGTATGACCCTTCCTCCATTAAGAAATTATTTGCATTGCAGTCACCTTCACATAAGCGTAGGTGCAACGGATCACACATGGATTTAAAATGGTGACCATGTGATGTCTTCAGATATTTGGTTCATCGTTAATTTAGTCCTATATGGAACTTTTTTTTTATCTCGAACAACATGCAATTTCTAAATTCGACCTAAACCATTACTCACTAATTTGCATACCGGCAGCCGATTTAATGCGGATTTGTTTGGAACATATATCTACTATTGCAAACTCGACATAATTTATCACATCTCGTATGAAATTCATTTGTACCATAAAACTGAAGTGCTCAATGTTGTTCAGCTAGATAAATTTTTTAAACGTATCTCTCCAACTCGTGTACAAAAATAACCAGATGAACAAAAACAATATTGGGTTCAATATTTTAGTTTATTACATTACCAATCACAGTACAAAATGGTAAAATAGAGTTCCAGCTGTAAGAGATGCTCAATCAGGTATTATGTACATAGAAAACAACCTGTGTAATACCTTCATATATCGTTAACCTTAACAGTTTACTAACAATAAAACGTGGATTTTAAAATTAATTTGAGCACCACCAATGTAAAAGCACAATCGTAATTTCATGCCCTTAATATATCAAATGATGTCTTAAAGTTTTATTTTAAAACTTGTACATGAATGGTCACAATATAAACTATGTACAAACAACGATCAAATATTGGCTTGGTTTTGATTCTATTTGAAACAAACAGCTGAAAAATACATAAATGTACATTAAACAATTTCTTCTGAGGATTTGATTATCATGCCAAACTGCATAATTAGTAGATTATGCACCATTTCATAAATACATCAAACAGCGATTGTTTGTAATTATTCATGGTGTGGCTTTATAAAATACCTCGATCACAAATTTAACAGGTTTTGATCTTCAGTACTTTTTATATATTAAACTTTAAATATATAGGTTTAAAAATTCAGTGTATGCGTAGGTTAAGAAACTCTACAACAGAAAATCTGCGTATTTGCAAAATGAATAAAGTCATGATATGTTAAAAAGGTCTAGAAGACCTATTGTTATATTATGACCCAGGAATTGTGTGAGAAAATCACATCTTGTATTGAGACTACATGTAGTTGCTGTATCACATCTATGCTTCACAATCTTTACAACAAGGACAGTTGTCAGTGGCACCATCCACCTCTGCCACGAGTCTATCTGTCACAGGTCTAGAGGCAGACCTTCTCCATGGATTCCATGATGGTTTGTACAGGCACATTCTCCTCACAGAGGTTAACCAGCTTGTACAGGTGACGGAGAGCATAGTCGTTCTGAAAGGAAAGCAACGATTTGTTATATCAAAAACTTTCTCATAAATATCATAGATGAGTAACTCAATCAGATCAGCAAAAGTCCAATAAAATTTTTAACAATCCTACGAGTGCAAAAGTTGATTCCCATTTGCCACCAACACAGGCTATAATAAAGCATATTTGGATGGATCAGTTTCTTATGGAAAATTGTATTATTTAGATGCTTGTCTATACTAACTAGAGGGGGGAGACATAATAAGGGGGCCATGCATGAGTGCCCCTGGGTAATACTAAAAATCTGCGTGTGAATTTATTCATGTCACTGAGTAGTGATCATAGAAATGCTTCCCTGTGACTGTTAGGGAGGAGGGGGGGGTTGTGGTGAGAAAGGTGTACCGAGGTGATGCAATCACCATACAGATAATGTGCTAGTATCCTCTAGATTGATTGTTGTACCGAGAAGATCTATTCTTCTTCATTGTTTTTTGTGACCCTTACAAGAAGATGAACCTTTTATGGTTAGTCTAGTGAAAATAAAATGTCTCTTCACAAAGTTTGAGGACATCTAGATGAAGGTGATGGTCTGTGCCCTCTGATAAGGAACTGAGGAATGCAAACGAGCTCTGTTGACTAACAGTTTCAAATGTCAGCCATTCACCTAACAATCACTGAAATGTCCATATATCTTGGCTTGATAGGTCAGAGTAGTCAATGTGACCTTGCACCAATTATAGAGGTCATACTGTTTCAGAGATTTTTACCATGGCAACTGGTGACTATGGATGCTTACTGAAACATATTTTGATTCCATCTATAATCCTACTTCACATACCTGGGGCAGGTCAAAACAGAGTCTGTTGAATTCCTGGACTACTGGATCATAACAGTCGTGTTTGGTTAGCATATGCCTGACCGTGAGGATACGGGTGGCCTGAGTGTGGTGAGTTGTGGCCAGACCTACGATATGCTTGAATGTGTCGCGTACCCTTTGGCGAACCTGAAAATACACATCATAGTTCAAGTAACTTTATGGTTAGTTTTTTTCTTTTTCTTCTTTTGAATATTTCGCTTCTCAATTTTTAAGGTTTGTCAAAGACTACACAAGAAAAAAAAAACACCCAAAAAACATAATTTTGCCAACATGCACACTTGTTTACCCATGAAAACAATAGCGATACATGGCATTGACTAATACAAGAACATTGTTCTTCATGAATCCTTTATTTCCAGAGAAGTCCAATGCATGATCTTACCGCCTCTAATTCCAGGATTTGTGTAGTGAGCTGTATTCTCTCTTTCCTGGATTCAGAATCAGCAAGTCTGTTACGCAGAATCATCAATGGTACATCTTCTGATGGTACAGCTGTCAACTGATAACACACAAATACAAATCAAGTCTTAGTGAGGTGCATATATATGTGAATGAAACTTCTGGTTAAATTTAGCAATACTAACTCATGGTTTTCAACAACATAGGTAAAATCTTTTTTGCTTAAACAATCTACATTTGAAAAATGGAATCCAGTTCAGGGTATCAATTTTATACCATGTCTTACAAACTCCATATGAAATGTGAACAGGTGTACATGTATATACATACTGGTACTTCCTCATAGACAACTGGTACTGGTCTGACATCAGAATGCAGGTTACCCTGGAACTCTGCCACATCTTCACTGCTCATCACCTGACAACAGCACAATACAATATAATAGTTAGCACACTCCAGCAATTGTTCATCCATAAGCATTATACCATTAGATGTGTGTGTAGAGGTGTGATGTAGTGGGAGTGAATGTTTCTTCTATGTGAAATACTATGCTCGGGTGTGATTGAACATTGAAGAGTGGGGTGAAATTTTGTGTTCATACATTAATGTGCTCCAAACTGAATATTTTCTCTTCTTCACTTTTTATTCTGTACAAGAAATTGTATAATTAAAGGGTAATGGTTTTAATTACATCGTAACATTCATACCTTGATGTTTGTAACTATTTATATGTACAGGTTTTCACAATAATAATGGTTGTTCCCTGTGTATTAGTTACACATGTAACTGATGTACAGATATTGAAGTGGTGTCATCCTTCAATACTAACCAGATCACCATACTCCATAACATGGCTGGTGGTAGTCTCTTGCTTCACAATCATGTACTGTTTCTTCAGGGTCTCCGTCTTAAGATCTTCCTGTATAGATAAAAGTAATATAGTCGCAATAAGTAAGGATTGTTCAGCTTTACAAGTACTGACTGCTCAGCAAAAGTCATGATGGTTCAGCAATATGCATTGACTGCTCAGCAATATGCAGACTGATCAGTGCTGACTTCAGCAATATGCACAAATGTTCAGCAATATGCAGACTGATGACTGTTCAGCAATATTCATGACCTCAGCAGTGTGCAAAAACTGTTCACCGATATGCACAGACTGTTCACCATTAAGCAGACTGTTCAGCAGTATGCACCGACTGTTCAGCAATATGTGCTGACTGTTCAGCCAAATGCATCAACTGTTCAGTAATATACATTAACATTTCAGCAATATGCACTGACGGCTCAGCAGTATGCCTCTAAACTGTTCAGCAGTATGATGCACAGACTTCAGTCATATGCACCGACTGTTCAGCAATATGCATTGACTGTTCAGCAAAATTCATCAACTGTTCAGCAATATACATTAACATTTCAGCAATATGCACTGACGGCTCAGCAGTATGCCTCTAAACTGTTCAGCAGTATGATGCACAGACTTCAGTCATATGCACCGACTGTTCAGCAATATGCATTGACTGTTCAGCAAAATTCATCAACTGTTCAGCAATATACATTAACATTTCAGCAATATGCACTGACAGCTCAGCAGTATGCCTCTAAACTGTTCAGCAGTAAGATGCACAGACTTCAGTCATATGCACCGACTGTTCAGCAATATGCATTGACTGTTCAGCAAAATTCATCAACTGTTCAGCAATATACATTAACATTTCAGCAATATGCACCGACGGCTCAGCAGTAGGCCTCTAAACTGTTCAGCAGTATGATGCACAGACTTCAGCAATAAGCATTGACTGTTCAATAATATGCACTGACTGTTCAGCAGTTTGCATTAACTGTTCAGCAATACTGATATGCATTGACTGTTCAGCAATATACATTAGCTGTTCAGCAATAAAACACGGACTATCCAGCAATATGCATTGACTGTTCAACAATGTACATTAGCTGTTCAGCAATAAAACACGGACTATCCAGCAATATGCATTGACTGTTCAGCAATATACATTAGCTGTTCAGCAATAAAACACGGACTATCCAGCAATATGCATTGACTGGGCTGTTCAGCAATATACATTGACTGTTAACCAATATCTCTATACATTCCGGAAATTACTACACAATGCTCCATAATAGCCTCGATCTCACAGGCCATCACCCCCTCCCCCCCCATATAAGGGCTCTATATTTATTGATAAGCATATTAAGAGTTTTCAGTTTTACAAAATGGCATTGACCTTGCTTCTTTATACATACAATCTGAATCTGAATTGGTTAACCCTTTCACCGATTAAACCCGGTGTACGGGGATAACGAGAGTGCCACCCGTACGACCATCCCCGGTTGATCGGGTTAGCTTTAAACCTGTTGGCCATCACGATGGGTACAGCACTTTTATTTTTTTGCATTCGTTTTAACGGAAACCTATCAAACACTGTATACTTCTGGAAAGTCAAAACCTTGATCAATTTGATTCTCGAAATTGTTAGTTTGTTCCGCAAAAGAAATAAAGCAAAATTAGATGTTGAACGAAAAAAATCGGAGCGAAAAATGCTTTTTTTTCCACATACCGTGTGACGGGCCTCTCGGCAGCAAGCCGCAGAAATGAAAAAAATCATCGAAAACCTCATCCTAACTCCTGTATTTTTGATGTTACACGACTGGTAAAGCGTGGTGAATATTCCCCAGACGATTAAAACTGCCAACGACAACCGGCAAAGTTTATTTCCATATTTTTACGAGTCTTGATCCACAAAGTTTGACAACCAACTTTCTATTTCGCCCAAGATGGTTTCCGCTTTCGGACGACGAGCCAATCGGTATGCGTAATTTCGCCCACGTGACCTCCATCCGCCAACAGATAAGAAGCGCGTAGATAGTGGCTGGAAAAATGGAATTACATCATTTTCAATCCAATCGTATCCTCCGTTTTATTTTTGCCATCCGTCCCAGGTCATGTCATGTACCGAAAGGGGAAAGCCCACGCTTTCGAATGAGAGGTCAACATTGCAAATGGCCGAGTACAACTCGAGATAAACACTGTCAAATGCGATCGAAAAAAGACGATTTCTCCGTTGAATTTTGACGTTTTCAAGTCGAGAAAGCCGGGGAAAGCGCATTCTCTTGAAGTAAAACCTAATTTTGTATGCTATTTTATTTATTTAGCTATAAAACTGGAGCAAATAACACCGGAGTGTTCATTGTGGAGACGGGGTCCCTATGTTTTTCTACAAATCTCAGACGCAAACACGTTTTCTAACATTCCAAAGACAACATATACAAATTTTAACAGTTCTCAGGGAATTGATCGTCAGCAGGTCACTTTTGTCAGGGGAAATAATCGGTGAAAGGGTTAATGTGATTGGTTCTCTGAAAATGGTTGGCCTGGTGGTATGTGTGGTGAAGGTCATTATCACAGTTTAATGAGAGTACCAATGAGAACAGCCTTAAAATGGTTTGTCACAATAGAAGAGTTAATGTGAAGACATTATCTTCCCTCACAATTGCTTTCAAATTCTTACTCTGAAATAAGAGCCCAGAGAATCAACTGAATGCTGTTTAATAATCAGGGATAACGGGTTTGGAAATTTGGGCACCCAAATTATATATATATATACTTGCTGCCAAATATAACTTATCAGGCTGTATTTCGACCATTTAATACTTCCACAGCTTCCATGGGCTTCGACAGTCGCACATAGCGGCCTATTTAACTATAACTTATAACACTCGGCGCCATGTAAGGATGCCCAAACTAAAAGTCTAGATCAGACCCTGATAATGTACGGCATTAAGGAGCAATAATAGTTTTCCTATAACTGACCTTGTCAGAATCTTCCATCCACTTCACACTGTATACATCTCCCAGATATGTGTTCCTCTTGGCGTCATAGTAACAGGCATAGGAGGACTCGTCAGGATTGGCAGCAGTGGTGGCAAATACTAACAGCAACAGAACAAACAAAGTACTAGGATTACAAATCAAACAGGATACAATGGAAGATACTCAGTAAATTACACAAGATTATCCAATAATTTAGGTTAACCATGATGGATTAAGTCAATCAGTTGCATAATTTACAAGATCCTACATTTAATGGGCATGTCTTTGAGTGACAAAAGTCGGACTCAGTCATTGACTGGAGTCTCAATAGTTATCCCTGCCCACACCATCATCAATGTCCTCCTAACTTAACACCATAGTTATCCCTGCCCACACCATCATCAATGTCCTCCTAACTTAACACCATAGTTATCCCTGCCCACACGATCATCAATGTCCTCCTAACTTAACACCATAGTTATCCCTGCCCACACGATCATCAATGTCCTCCTAACTTAACACCATAGTTATCCCTGCCCACACCATCATCAATGTCCTCCTAACTTAACACCATAGTTATCCCTGCCCACACCATCATCAATGTCCTCCTAACTTAACACCATAGTTATCCCTGCCCACACCATCATCAATGTCCTAACTTAACACCATAGTTATCCCTGCCCACACGATCATCAAAGTCCTCCTAACTTAACACCAGTTATCCCTGCCCACACGATCGTCAATGTCCTCCTAACTTAACACCATAGTTATCCCTGCCCACACCATCATCAATGTCCTCCTAACTTAACACCATAGTTATCCCTGCCCACACCATCATCAATGTCCTCCTAACTTAACACCATAGTTATCCCTGCCCACACCATCATCAATGTCCTAACACCATAGTTATCCCTGCCCACACGATCATCAATGTCCTCCTAACTTAACACCATAGTTATCCCTGCCCACATGATCATCAATGTCCTCCTAACTTAACACCATAGTTATCCCTGCCCACACCATCATCAATGTCCTCCTAACTTAACACCAGTATACATCTGACCAATCCTGCATAATATAAACTCATCGTTATTTTCCAATTGAGATTCACCAGTAATGTCTAAACTCATCACTATTATCCTAACTCATTAATATCCTAACTCGTTGCTCAGCTTTGAAATCTTCGTCGTTATATCCTAACTCTCCCTCAATATTCCAACTCACCATTAGGAGTCAGGTGAATGCTGTTAGGAATTAGACTAAGAATAAACATAACCATTTCATCAGAACCTTCTGAATGGCATTCCCCTCATTTTATAAGCCCTGGAGATTAAAATGTCCTTTAACTGAAGATGACACACAGAACTCTTGGCTGTATTTACCACCATTTTTTACTCCACATGTGTGTTATTTCTAATTACATGTGTTGAGCATGTTGTAAATTTTTTAGAACAAGGATTTTTAGTCAGAAATTGATATTTGTCCTGAAAGCCAAAGTATTGAGGTTGATTTATATTGCATTATTGCCATCAGTTGTGGTTCTTCAAAGGTGATTGATGACTACTGGTAATTTAGCCTGAAATAATATGACACATTTGGTTATTCAGTGTGACAATTGATGAAACTTGATGTGCAAAAAAATTGGCTATTTCCCCGTTGCAGACGAAAGTCTTGTCTAGTTTAGGCTTAGAGATCCTTGGTGATCCATCCAACTTGCCAATAATGTTCTATCTCAATATGAATATCCAACTCACCGATAATATCCTATCTCACCATTGATATCCCAACATACCATGAATATCCCAACGCACCAATCCATTAATATTCCAACTCACCAATAATATCCTATCTCACAAGTAAATATCCCAACTACCAAATAATATCCAATTCAACACTGATGTCTGCACTCGCCAATAATATCATATCTAGCCATTAACATCCCAACTCCCCAGTGATATTCCAACTCATCAATGATATCCCAACTCACCAATAATATCCTATCTCACCATTAATATCCCAACTCACCAAAACATATCCTATCTCACCATTACCATCCCAAGTCACCAAGACTATCCTATCTCACCAATAATATCCCAGCTCACCAAGAATATACTATCTCAACATTAATATTCCAACTCACCAATATCCTATCTCACCATGGCATCATTAGTATCTCAACTCACCATTAATATCCCAACTCACCATTACTATCACAACTCACCAATAATATCCCAATGCACCAAGAATATTCTATCTCTCCATTAATATCTCACCTCACCAATAATGTTGTATCTGACAAATAATATCCCACCCCAGCAGATATCCCATTTCATCATTAATATCCCAACTTACCAATATCCTATCTCACCACCAATAATATGAAGGAGAAATAATTTCTCAACTCACAAATAATATCCCTACTCATTTTTAATATCTCACCTCACCAAGAATATCCGGTCACACCATCCTAACTCACCAAGAATAACCTATCTCACCACCATTAATATCCCAACTTACCATTAATATTCCAACATATCATTAATATTCCAACTCACCAATAATATCCTAACTGATCATTAATATCCCAAATCATCAACAATATCCTATCTCACCATTAATATCCAAACTCTCCATTAATATCCTAATTTATCATAAACGTTTGGTATCTATATAGTTACCATTACTCGGTATAGCTTCTTCTCTCAATATTCTGAGTCACCATCAAATCCTAAATCATATCCCAGCTTACCATTATTATATGAACAAAACCATCAATAACCTAACATTTCATCAATATCCTTATTCACTGTTAACACCTCAACTTACTCACCATTGATATTTTTGGGCAAGAGATTGTAGAACATAGACCCGGATTCACAAGCCTCCACATAAAATACCATCTGGTTGAAGGAAATCATAACATTAGTACATATCATTCACTGAAGATATTCTGTTAGGTTCATCAATCAGTTGTATTTCATGTTAACTTCAATAAGAAAGATGTTGGGGAGGAGGGGGGGATATCTCAGCTGTTAGCATATATGCATTTAAAACTTGACCTTGTAAATGTTTGAAACAAAGTTCAAATTCCGCAAGAAGTTTTTGTTTATTTAAATATTCATGATGGCTTATCGGATCTTCATTGATAGCTGTAGTCAGCTGTTCAAACTTCAAAATATCATATTTTCTTCACAACTCAAACTGCCCATACCTGTCCGTATTGCTTCTTCTCTGACATGGACATGATGGCCTTCATCAGCTGTTTTGATGTGAGCTGAAAATGACAGACAATAGATATTTATTTTAATAATGAAGCTTATACTGGACTTGTCACATGAAACTCAATGATGAATGCACAAAGTAGATGGGTTTTTTGGGGGGCAATAATTGCATCTTTTAATCCGTACTCATTTTCTATGAGAAAGCCATCCAGGGTGTTTGCAGAATCCATTTCAAGCAGTTAACTCATAATCATTTTTGTCACAGAAATTTTGTTGATATCTCATTCTTTTTTTTTTCTTTTCATTTTCAACCAACTTTTTCATATCTAATCTAAATGATTTTTTGCCATTAATCACATCTATGGGACAAGAATGTTCAAACTTCACAGTTTAGTTTAATTTAATCAAACTCCCAGGAAAAACAACAAACTTATTGAAATTGAAACTGTGAAGAGGGTTTTCATTATAGCATTTCACAACATATGAGCATACCATAGACGAGGGGAAAGCCAGAATTCCTGGTGCTCCATGGTCCACAAAGTTGACGAACACATGGTCATTGGGGCCACTAAAATATACAAAACAACATCATAATACAAGGGAAAATGATTCAATCACATATACCTGATATGTAGAATACAATGAACTAGAAAATCAGTGACTTTTGCAAACATGGTGTAGGAATGCAAGTTAAGGCATTTCAAACCTCTGTACAAACAGAAATATTCTGTTTGAATAATCAGAGCCTAAATTTACTGAAAACACATTTAGTACAAGAATGGGGCAAGTATTTAGTCATGTATGCAATCACAGCAATATCACTGATGAAATAAGTTTCAATGTTTGCTTTCTCTTGGGACATAAGACACAGAGGTTCTCAACAGATCACCGAAGTTAAGCAACATTCATCGAAAGTTGAACTCCAGTTGTAACTTGTCCCTTCAACTTTTTGGTATTTTGCTACTAAGCAAAATATATAGTCTAACCCAGAGCTGGCAGGGGGTGAGTAGGATTTAACATTGTTTTCAACAATTGTTCGGTGTCTACATGTGCCAGGACATGAGAGTACCCACAGTTCCCATTATCCTGAACACTGATCAGTCTAGCCAGTACAGCACCCGGTCACCCATCCAAGTATTGACTGAGCTCAACATTGCTTAACTTTGGTAATCTGATGAGAACCTGTGTGTCCAATGTGATACGCCGTAGCCTGGAGATGTCAGCTGTGAATAACTTACAATTTGGGACATTTCAATAAACTTCTTGCCACTTGAACTGAAGAGTACCCAATTTGTCCAGGCCCGACTAATATACAGGCACGGCGGAAGCAATTGGTGATTGGGGGGGGGGGGCCACTATCACAGCACAAATAGGCAAGGGGGCCCCGGAAGCTCCAGGGGTCTTAGATGGTCGGAGACGCGTTCTAGCGTATTTCCGAGCAATAAAACAAGAAATCTTCACATGTGTAATCTCTGTATATTTTGCCTGTTTTGTTGTTTCTCATTTTCTTTTTTTTTTTTAATATTCCCCGTCAAGAAAATGAGAATGTTCGGAAGTAGAAATAAATTAAATGTTAAATATATATCTTTTCAATCGAAAGATTCGTCAAGCTTTAATCATGTCAACACCACAAATGTTTTCTACTTGCCATGCTTGTTGGGGAGCCGAACACAGGTTAACTTATGAGTGTGAATGAGCCATGCTTCATGATACAGTTCTGTATACCGGTACTCCTATCTCCATACCAGGCATTGTAGGCAGATTAGGGCTGTACAGTTATTACTGGAACTGTCCGTTTAAAGTATCAACCAATGAACGGAGGGTGTTTTGGGGCAATACGCTACCTTCATGGGATCTCCGTTTAATTAGATTAAAGCTCGGTTTAAAGAAGCTTCTTGACATTGGGGCATGCTAGGAACTGACATAAGGCATTCCAAACAGAGAGGCATGCTGCGCCGAGTTGGAACTCCTAGGAACTCCATGGCATAATTTTTGGAACTGGGCAGACAAAGCATGGCTATGCCATAACAAGAGGGTAATGGCATAAGCCATTCCAATTGGAACTCTAGTCCATCCAGATCAGAACACCACACTGGGCATGGTGTATCCGATTTGCTTAACCGGCATATGCCATTCCTATCGAGGAACTCATGTTCTTATTTCAAGAAGCTCCCTAAGTAGAGAAGAAGCTGAAGGACAAATTCTTTGAAGTCTGAACGGAAACAACATGAGTGTGTATCTAAAATAAAAACAAATCTCGGATAGCCTATAAACATCTGACTTCAAAGCAACCAGATGGAGACATTGACTGGCACTTAATTCGTTCAAATATGGGCATGTTCGGAGAGATCATAAGCTCACAAATATTTCCTGTTGAAGTGGCTGATATTCATTGTAGTGTACAAGCTATCTGTCATGGCTTGGATTTGACAGACGAACCAGGACTTAATTGGGATTATGAAATGAGCAAGGATGCCCCTCATGCTTATTGAAAAGTAAAATCTGCATTCAATACAGATATAGGGTTTTCGCTTTATCGGGTTTTTTTGGTCTGTTTCTGCCTTTTTTCTTGTTTTTTTTTGGGGGGGGGGTCTTTTTTCCCTGAAAATATTGGGGGGCCCCCTCCCCCCTGTTTCGCCATGCCTGATATACGTACACTTCAAGAATTATTTACGAACAAACCTGGCGATAACTTTTCCAGAACCAACACCTGGTTTTTCACCTTGAAGGACTTTCAGGAACACCTCGGGTGTCACATCCTGCAGGAAAGAAACTGAATTGTGAATTTCATCAACATAAATATCTATGAACACTTTTCCAAAATTGCTAAAGGTTTAATAAATTAATTCAGTTCCTCAGTTCTTTTCAAATATGTTTTCAACTCTGTTCGGTTGCATCTATTGTGCTATTAAGTCCTCCATTGACTCGTTTTTTTAAAGAACATGGATATAATATAGAGGAAATATTTACCTTTCCAACATAGTCATGAGGTACATTATGGTAGACATCAGTGCCATTAGGACGATTGATAATGATACCAGGTGTGGGGTTGCTGCAATAAAACAAATCTCCATCATTGAAGAACATTTATGGTGTACTTGTTTATCTTTATGAATATAGCAATAATCCAGCCTGGTTACTATAGCAATAATCCAGCTGGGTTACTCTAGCAATAATCCAGCTGGGTTAATCCAGCAATAATCTAGCTGGGTTACTCTAGCAATAATCCAGCTGGGTTACATAGTTCTTACAGTCAATGATGTATGAGTAACTTGTAATTGCGACAAAGAATATTTTTTACAATTTATCAATGCATGTAATATAAATCTGCATGTATCACAGTTCATACAACTGAATGCATTTAAATTTCAACGCTTTTCCAGGCCCTAAATTATCATTTTCCAGGCCCATTTTCAACTGTGAACTCCATTCAGGCTTTTACAAGATCACAAATCTTTATCTCCCTTGATTCGAAATCTTCAGATTCCACTTCATGACTTCAAAATACTCTTCTTTCACATGAAAAATAAATATCATGTATTTCTTTCTCAATTTCACAGGAAAACTTGCTTTTCCAGGTCCTTAGTCAAAATGCGGACTGTCAAAGCTTTTCAAAGCCTGGAAAAAACCCATCTCATTGTCAAGGCTATATGTTACATGATGTAAACACTTTCTTTATCTATGTTGTGAAAGGTACAAAACTCTTAGGCACATCACATTTAAGACAGATCTGCTAAAAAGATATAAATTCCGTTTTATACCATAAAGGATCCTGACCTAAAGTAGTTCGTGCTAATTCATCATGAAGAATGTTACATGGCTTCTGAAATCCCTCTTTTAATGATGACTAGGATCATCCTTTTGATCAGAAAAAGAGACTGATTGAGTTAGTGAATGGGATTTAATGTCGCTAAAACAGAGTATTTACTTACTCTGCATTCTGTGCAATATCATCATACATCATGATCACAATTCTCTCATCTGGTATTCCATTGTTATGGAGGATCTGGTAGGCGTGGCATGCATCAGCCTAATGAACAACAAAACAATACATGTAATAACTGGAGGTTCTGCATTGACCCTAATTGAGTTGCCGCTCCAGCATAAAGCCTAGTGCTGGTTGTATTTTCAAGCAAAAACATACGTCTCCCCCAATGTCCCACCTTGCCTTGAATGGGCACATTATTTATGGGAAAGTGCTATAAAATGAAAGTAGCAATATCCTAAACAAAGCTGCAGTGCATCAGAAAATATTAATTGCGAAGAGGCGATTTTCATTGTTGTTGCAGATTTATATAGCAATGGGTGGATTTTCGACACATACAGTGCCCAACCAATGTGAAATGCATGTAATTGTGAAGCATCAATCATTTCTAAACTGGAAAGATACAAAACATACAAGAGGCACACCTATAAAATACATGCTGTACTGTATAGCAGTTTCATCCGTCAGGAGTTTCCAAGATATGGAGTGAACGAAAATTGTACAGACAGCCAGAAGCACATTTTGCATCATGGACCCACGCAAGCACTCACACCAAAACCTAAGTAGATCATAGGCCATATACCAATGAAACTTCCATCCAAGTTTGGTGAAATTCATCCAGTAGTTCTCCACATATCTTGTAGACAAGAGTAGTCCTGTACATTAATACATGTAAAAAAGATGGACATCAGAAACGGATGGATACACGCACACAAACCGAAACCTAATCAGATGAGCATGATGAAGCTTCCATCCAAATCTAGGAAAATTCTGTCCAGTAGTTCTCAAGATATCTTGAGGAGAAGGCCTATACATGTACAAGTAGACAGACGGACGAACACCAAACACACATGCACACCAAACCATAATCAGATGCGGAGGCCATTCCAATGAAGATTACATACAAGTTTTGTGAAATTCTGTCCAGTAGTTCTCCAGATATCTTGCAGACAAGGCTTGTATATACATGCACTAAGTAGATGGACAGACGGTACGACGGACGGACACTGGACACGGACGAATGTACGCACGCACACCAAAAGCTAATCAGATGAGGGGGCTATCCCAATGAATCTTACATCCAAGTTTGGTGAACTTCTGTCCAGTAGTTCTCCAGATATCTTGCAGACAAGGCCTGTATATACATATACATGTACAAGTAGACAAATGGACACCGGACATGGACGGACGAACACATGCATACACCCCAAAACCTTTATGAGGGGCTATCCCAATGAAGTTTCTATCCAAGTTTGGAGAAATTCCATCCAGTAGTTCTCCAGATATCTTGCAGAAATGATCTGTATATACATACATGTACAGACAGATGGATGGACACCGGACATGGACGAACGCACCCACACACACCAAAACCTAATAAGATGAGGGGGCTATCCCAATGAAGCTTCCATCCAGGTTTGGTGAACTTCTGTACAGTAGTTTTCCCAATATCTTGCTGACAAGGCCTGTATATACATGTACAAGTAGATGGACGGACGGACACCGGATGAAAACACGCACACACACAAAAACTTAATCAGATGAGGGGGCTACATGTATCCCAATGTCGCTTCCATCCAAGTTTGGTGAAGTTCTGTCCAGCAGTTCTCGAGATATCTTGCAGACAACGAAAGGGGATGGACAGACAGACAGCACAAACACTAGATGTCTCCCCCCAACATAATAATTCATTTTAATGCTGGGAAATTTAATAGTACCTAATATTAAGCCTTGATCAAATTAGTGTGTACATTTTCAGGTTCATTAAAATTGAAAACTGAATTTTTTTGTGACATTAAAGTATCTCCATATACACTGGACCAATATATATGATATCCTTGGAAAGGTAAAAAGCAATTCAATAGAATTGTGTAGTTTGCAAAATTTTATCATGTACATGTATAGGCCAACTGGGGGGGCGTTTACTGGCAATATGGACACGGTGGGGTCAACGTTAATTGCCCCAATAACATCTCGCTTCACTTCAATAAAATCTTAGTGTATAGCTAAAAGCTGAAACTAAAACTTTAACCTTGAGACTTGAATATTGAGGTCTGAAGGTGGAGAGGATGCTTATAGGACAGACGTACGTGGGACAGCTGCCGAAATGATCACTATGTCAAGCAAATTAAATAGTTTATTACATACAAAAATTATGTACAAATTCTGCAAATGGTCCAAGGAGCAAATTATATAAGTTACATGTACTTTTGATCTGATGCACGTAATATCCCTGGTATATGTACTTACTATCTTGAGCTGATCATGAGACAATCATGTGAACATACTTAATCTTTCATACTTGACAGAGCTGTGCCTCAACTCACGAAATACACCCAGATGTCCTTGAGAAATCAATATTGTTCACTTAATGAATAATTGCTAAACCACTCTGCATTTGAATCAAGTTTGAGAATCAAAAGTCATTCAGAAGGATACATGTACATAAGTATACTTGATATCTTGCAATGATGAGCTAATATTTGAAGCACAGCAACTATTGAAGCAACAAGAAGCTTGAGCTACACAGGAGCCAAAATATGGAATTCGCTGGACAAGAAGCTAAGAGAGTCTCCCTCGGCTGGAGCCTTCAAACATCGACTGATAAAAATTCTTCAGGCAAAAAGCATAAGTTAGCTGGATGCCATGATGTTAGATATATTATTATGTGTTTGATGTATACTTTGAATTTGGTTGAACTGTTTTCATATATATATTTAATGTACATTGTTTGATTGTTTCTAAGAGGGCCTCTGGGAAGAACAGTTTACACAACTGACAGAGTAAATACTTGTATTTGTTACCCTCAGAAAACATTAGGACTCGAACACGAACTGAACTCTTGGAAACCCCCACCCCCAGTTGAAATCCTGCTCATATTAAGATGGGCACCGCCCAAGTCAGAATCGCCAGTGCTTTTCATCAAAAATCACCAGAAATTTTCATCAAAAATATGTCAGCTCCAAACTTGTTGGTAACAGTCTCTTAATGCGCCTTCATTCCAAAATAAATAACGATCGCCGATTTAATTTTACAATTTCTTAATTAAAGGAAACAGATTGAATAATATAGGTTTAGTAGATTTCAAGCTTTACGTGTGAAAATACATTTACATCTCTTTAATGGTGCAGTGCCCTTGTCCAGGATCAAAACAACTTTTTGAATCACATTATTTTCCCAAAAATACAACACATTTTTATATATAGTACTATAGTAGAAAGGTAGCATTTATGTAGTTTACGGTAATTCAACTCAAGACCCTACACCTTCTATGCACAAGATAATAATGATTCTATGTGATTCTCCTGAGCATAGCCGGTAAAGACGAATAAATAGCATCTCTACATCTTCTGTAATAGGGCCATGCGGCATAGTGGACTGTATTTCAATGACAGGGTATTTTTAGACGGACAGTAACTGATACTCATTGGCGATAAAACGCTGGAGCAAAACAGACCACAGTTTTCTTGGCAATGACGAAATGATTGAATGTGAAAGAGAATACATGTTACAGGCTAAACCTTACATATATATATAGCAATATACTGAAGTGTTAATTATAAATCTAATTTTAATCAGAATTATTTCAGATCAGAACTTGATGGTAACAATGCCCTAATGCACGCTCATGCCAAAAATCAAGGTTCTGATGTCAACGGTTCTCCTTATTTTGCCGACGAAAGGATTCGGATGGACTCATTACCGGACAATTTGCGGTCTGTAGCCTACTTCGTAGGAATAAAGTAATATATATATATTGTATATTAGGACAGCAAGTGGATATAGAGTTTCTATATTCAATACTGGTAATTGTAAACACACACTCCAACCCCTTGAAAATGACCACATACCCCTCCCACATCTATAAAATGCCACTAATTGATTATTTCAGAACACTAAATAAATAATTGTTTGAACTGAATTTTTCCAATAATAAGAAAATCAAGAGGACACGAGGATCAATGATAAGAGATAGGCTGGGTTTTATATCTGTGTGCTGCACACATCTACAATCTTGTGTACTGACAGACCCTTCACTGGTCAACAAATCTGACAAGTAAGATGATATATATGGGAGTGTTAGACATGATATGAACCCCAGCTCATGCCTCCACCCCCTACTTCAAACAGCAAGTGAAGAGGCTATATCACATGATAGTGTCAGCTGTAAACCTATCTTCATGTACTGAAATATCCTTCACAGAAATGCCCAAACTCTTGCAACAGACAACATAATTTATGTACATAAATATGGAATATCCAGTTATTCAATAAAGATTCAAGGTGAAGTAATAAATGCAATGCCAGGGTGAACCAGAAGGACAGACAATAAATTTTACTTTACACAATTAACAGTATCAAGGTTTGAATATAACAAATTTTTATAATTCTTTTAAAAAACACAATTTTTTTAAACATATATAGTTTAATTAAAATATATAGTATTTAATCTGATTGTCTTCAGCACATTTTATTGTAAAACCAAAGGTAAAAAAAAATTTAATTGAATTGAAAATGTAATTGTTTTCAAAGTAATGAATGCAGAAGAGTTGACATCTCTGGATAACATGAAGTGTCATATCTTCATTTGTATAAAATAATATTTTCACTTTATTTTGAGTCAGCTTATTAAAATCACTCTACACCAGCATTTAAACATGAAACATGACAGATATTCACAAGTACATGCAGCTTTTTTCCTCAAATAAATGTGAGGGAAAAAAAAAATTTTAACAAGGAAATATTATTCATACAAAAAAATATCACAGAGGAAGCCAGGAGGTTCATTTAGTTTTTATGTGACTTAGCTATTGGGATTAATTAGCTACTGGTGCATATTCGCTTTGACCGACAGCATTCCCCAATATTGAGGGAACATTCAATTGAAGTTTCCATTACTTTGATCTATGAGGTGGTAATGGCTGTTACATGTTTACCAGTGTTGGGCTTATAGTAGGCCTATTTCTCAAACAGCTGGTAAATCATCTAAACTTAATTATGGTCAACCATGAATAGCACATACATGTAGTAAGCATATAGTACCATCACCAGGTTTGACTGTCTTGTGCTGCAGTCTTGTTCACCAGCCATGCATATCATTACTGTGTCTGTCCATTGTCACAGCAGATAAACAGGGGGTGTGTCATCAACTAGATAAGTTTACCTCAACAGCTGTATATGCTCAGTCATGATCTTAAAGATGTAATCAGCCTCAAATCTGGGCTGAAATCGATGTCTCTCAAACTCAGCGAAAGTGACATATGTTACAACAGGTACAAAATGAAACACATCTGACCACAAGAAACTAAACTTGTTTCTACCATTTACGAGAAAATAGAAGGAGTTGATCTTTAAAAATAAACAGCATGGCATGCCGTTTATTTTTCCACGGCCGTGTCAACAAGCGTATACACGTATGGTGCATTCTACCAACGTATAATTCAATTCAATTCAATTCAATTTATTGTACAAAACACCTTTACAGGCAGAGTACAAACAAAGAACAAGAACATGAATAACAAATCAATAAAATGTTCATATACATATACATGTACTGTGGTGTATATATGGGCTGAGAGGTTACTCACTGAAGCCGAAGGGTGTACCAAGCATACAAATGTGGCACTACAATACTGACCAAGTCCTCTGAGGACATGATGAGGACAAATTTGTCAATATCACTTAGGGTCATGAAATTACTGTGACTTTCAGTAATTGTTTTAAATAAGGATATTCTGTCAGTTGTGTACCGGGAACATGACAACACAAAGTGCATTTCGTCCTCAACTACTTGACAGGTGTCACAGACTCGCCGATAAACTTCTGTTTTGGGTTTTGTATGCCTACCAGTTTCAATTTTCAATTTATGGTTACTTAGTCTTAATTTTGAAAAAGCTTGTCTGTGATGGGAATTTTTACATACAAGTAAATATGGTTCGAACTTAATATTACTTTTAAATAATCTGTATGTCCTCATTTTGTTTTCTCCATTAGAATTAGGCTTATTATCCCGAAGTGCATAGTTGAAAGAAGCCTGGAAGTGTGTCTGAAGTTTGAGTTTGAAACTACTGCACCATGTGTTGTCAACGTCCATGTCTAATTCTTTACTCATAAACATCTTCAGTCTGTATAGCCATCCCTCGCGTTTGTTACACAAGGCCTTTTGCTCCTGCAGGGCATGGAAGGCCAGTCTGTCAGGATACTCTAGTATGTATTGATAATATTTAACAGAACGCTGTACAACATCATATAACAATGGGAAGATTCCCAGTTCAGCTCGTACTCCCCAGTTGTGAGAAGATCTATGAACTTGTAACAGTCGCTTGTGAAATTTGAGCTGAACCCTTTCTAAGGGGGAGGAATCAGGGTTTTTAGATGACAGAAGATCAGCTCCCCAAACTTCTGATCCATAAAGGAGGACTGGTTTAACTAAAGACTGAAAAAGGTTACAAGCGATATTAATTGGTACATTCTTATGGTGCATGTTATTGAGCAAAGAAAAGGACGCATCACCGAACCGTAGGCACGAGCAATGACGCTATCCCATGGATGCAGCTGTGCAGCATTCAAATTCGTGAGCGTCGCCACGGCACTCATACGTCACGCAGTGACGTCATTTTCCTCTCCGCGTACAACACACACTCAATGGCGAGACAGAAAAGCCGTCGAAGCGGGCAGAGTTACAAAATTCTCTGACAAGATATTCTTGCATTCGTTGTATATGACGATCCCACTGTCATCAAATGTAATACATATGATGCTTTGGTAATCTGAAAAAACGCACAGGGAAGAGTTTACAAAATCCATCCATTTTGAGGCTGATTACATCTTTAATCAAACTTCATCTCCCATTGTCTGATGAGAATGACTCGCAAAAGGAAAATAGCTGATGATATTACCAACCATGCACACAAGTTCAAACTGAATCCAAGCATCTTGATATCAATCTCAGTGAGGTGGAACACTCTCCAAGCATCACCCATAAAGTTATGGGTAGTGAACTTCCTTTTCTCCCTGAGCATGTTTTTGTCAGTGATAACTAGTATAGAAATTTGGTAAATATGCATCAAATTATCTAGAATGTGAAGTAATGACCATTATGCTAATATCCTAATAAATATTTTGGCAACTTTGAAAGGGATCCCAAATAGAAAATTGAAAATGTCACATAGAGATATGGTTATATCGTCATATTTTTTCTGAAATGTTAACGTTTATTCATGAAAATATTGCTAAACTTTTTGGGTCTGGTACAAATTTGGAATGCAAATGAGCATGATGATGTCATGCATTGAACTGAGATAGGCCTAATTAGATAGACAAATTAATATGGCATATTCCCGGTTCTGAAATACTTCAGATTCTGATTCTTTGGCATTCCATTAACATTTTATTTACAGGATATTGAATATCTCTTGGTTACCAAAGTTTTAGAAATGTGGTTACCATAGCAAGTGGTAACAAAGAATTTTATTCCAAGAACTGAAACAATTGAAGTGATATTTGTAAAGAATATGAATCACACAGACTTTTATTGCTGTATATTCAGTATGCAATTTTCAGAATAAAATCCTTAGTAACCTGTTGCTATGGCACTGGTAACCGTATTCCTAAAAATAATTAGAATTATTCAAAAAAATACGAAGCTGCGCATCTGAAAACCCCTCGGCTCTGGGCGCCAGCCATTCATAATGTATTCAATTTAAAAGAAGACTTCAGGAACACCAAGCAGTAGTAACAAATAAGTAACAAATATACAGATTATGAAAAATTTTGCCATTAGGAATGGCCTCAAACGTTTCCGTCCAATCAGAGAAACCGGTATTCATTACATAAGTCTGTTGATGCATCGACGATGTATACCAAATTTTACATCGAACATTTGAAAATTATCTGAGATAGAGATCCCTACTGATTTCGCATAAATTAAAGATGGCCGCCCATCCTTCCCACCACTCAGAGAAACTGATGTGGTTATTCATTGCAAGTCTCTTGATACATAGATTCTGTATACCAAGTTTCATATAGAACACTGAAATGGTATCAAAGAAAAACATCATCAAAGATTTTGCATAAATTAAAGATGGCCACCAAGGTTTCCACCCAAGCAGAAAAACGAGAACTGTCTATTGATTGATACATCGATGATGTATACCAAATTTTACATTGAGCACTTGAACCGTATCAGAGATATAGATCATTAATGATTTCGCATAAATTAAAGATGGCCGCCCATCCTTCCCGCCACTCAGAGGAACCGATGTGGTTATTCATTGCAAGTCTCTTGATACATCGATGCTGGATACCAAGTTTCATATAGAACACTGAAATGGTATCAAAGATATATATCATTGAAGATTTTGCATAAATTAAAGATGGCCGCCAAGGTTCCGCCCAATCAGAAAAGCCAGAACTGTCATTTATCGTAAGTCTATTGATGCTTCGATGATATATACCAAATTTTACATCGAGCACTCGAACAGTATCAGAGATAGAGATCATTAATGATTTTGCATAAATTAAAGATGGCCGCCCATCCTTCCCGCCACTCAGAGGAACTGATGTGGCTATACATTGCAGATCTCTTGATACATCGATGCTGTATACCAAGTTTCGTATAGAACACTTGAATGGTATCAGAGATATATATCATTGAAGATTTTGCATAAATTAAAGATGGCCGCCAAGGTTTTCACCGAATCAGGGAAACTGGTTTGGTCATTCCTTTGAAGTTTCTTGATGCATCGATGATCTATACCAAGTTTCACACTGAACAGAGAAATGGTACCTAAGATACACAAGATTAATGATTTCGCATAAATTAAATATGGCCGCCAAAGTTTCCAACCAATCAGGTCCAGATTCAATAGGGTTCTGGGTCATGAGCATATGGATGTGCAGTGCAAGTTTGGGGTGCCTAGGGTAAGTCGTTCTAAAGATATCTGGGTAACAAGAAAGCTGTGATGGTTTCGCATAAATTAAAGATGGCCGCCAAAGTTTCTAACCAATCAGGTCCAGATTCAATAGGGTTCTGGGTCACAAGCATACGGATGTGCACTGCAAGTTTGGTGTGCCTAGGGTAAGTCGTTCTGAAGATATCTTGGTAACGAGAAAGGTGTGACGGACAGACGTACATGACGACGACAATAATTTGCCTTCTACTACAAATAAGCAATAAATCTGAAAGAAATTTAAGCTCATTATCTAGAGTTCACTTGGGGATATCACCAAATCTCATTTGCACAAAATTCTGAACATCAGATTTAGATTTCAAACTCCAACCTCTGCAACCATTAGGATTATCATCTACATGCGATAAACAGCATCTTACCCAGAATCACGGACATTTTCTTCTCTTAAAAGTGATGTCAGACTATCTGGGTTCGTTTTTTAAGTTGAGAATATGTCATTCCACTGGTAGAGATATTCCTTCATGTTGGGGACATGGTGAGAAATGAAAATTAACTTATCAAAGTGAGTCACACCTAAATGTGCACTTTGATGGAGATTGAATATAAGGGAGTCTGGATTGGAAATTCAGTCATGATATTTACACCTCAATGTATCACTCCTGACATACATGTACACTCTGAAGATCAGTCAAATTATAACATATAAACCTCTGAGTGATCTATTTCCACTACTACTATACAAACTAGACTATTTATCAACAGATACATTTTAATAATTTGTATCACCAAAACTCAAGAGATACATTTGATTAACTTTTATAAACACTGTTGCTTGCTAACAGGCACATTTCAAGTGTTTCAATATTTTCTATCACCAATGTTGCATATGAAGCAATACATCTAGTATATGATTTGAACATTG
Source organism: Hanleya hanleyi (assembly GCA_036873755.1). Lineage (NCBI taxonomy): Eukaryota > Metazoa > Mollusca > Polyplacophora > Lepidopleurida > Hanleyidae > Hanleya > Hanleya hanleyi. The sequence continues at coordinate 29,178 of JAVTVY010028646.1, forward strand.
TTGCTTGCCAATATATACATTTTTTATGATCAATGTAACATGTCAATGGATACATTTAGTATCACTTTTTAACATTGTTGCTTGTCACTAGATACATTTAATTAATCTGCATCAAAGCTTGATACGAAGAGATACAAGTTAGCGACTTGTCAACCTATAGTTGCATGCCAACAGATATATTTCACTATTCCTATCCAAACTGTTTCAAATATATTAGACCCATTGATCAACTTTACTTAACATAGTGTTAGTGATACCCTGATACTTCATAGTGAGAGTAAGGACAATCAGAGACTTTCTGTTGATGACCTGAATAAACTGGTCAATATACAAAGTCACAACGGAACTTTCATCTATACGTGGTGTATCACTTACATAATATTGCACATTTCATTAACTGTTCAGTTTGTTATTGGATAGGAGAACATAGATCTACAGAACAACATACTTCAATGTAAGTTTTATTCCAATGATCATAGCTCTTGGCTCTCATTGTTGGTTACAGCTCAGTGGAATTTATATACCGAACAGAGAACTCTAACATTCAACTACTAAGATGTGATTGTAACTACAATACAATTACCCATTCTGCATTTATTCAGGCCCATATGTCTGGTTTTGAAGGAAAAATAATAGACATTTCAATCATTTGATGGCATAAAGTAGAGATATGCTGAAGAAAGAAATGTCACAAACCTGATGTCTGTAGTTGTACCATCCACTTGAACCAGCCACAACCAAAGCCCAGTTAACACCCTCTGCATCTCCCTTTTTCTCATTTTTCCATAACCCCTCAACAAATACTGAGCTTACACACAACACAACAACAACAACTAAACTTTTCATCTTGACAAGAGTTTCGTACAACTACTACAAGCACCGGTCTGACTTTCCGTCATGTGTTGGTGTCTGCTCTGTATTTATCACACATCAACCGCTTTACACATCTTGTGCTGAATCATGCGCTTAAGAAAATAGGGCATACATTCTTCCAAATGAGATATATCATGTATCCTGTTGATTATGCATGAACACATCTTCATTGGCTCCATCAAGGAGGTGATCAGTTGATTACAGTCACATGCCAGTCATGTGAGAAGGTCATCCTCTGTGTAGTTCGGAGGTCAGCAAAAATCTTGAGTGGAATTTGAAGATAAACTAGATAATTATCTGAAGGTTGACAGTCTCTTATGTTTGGACCATCTGTGAGAGTTGTTCATCATGCACTCTCCTACATGTAGTGTTTGTATTGAGAGAGCAATCACTGTATTGTGCGAGTGATATTCCCACTTTGTCAGCTTACTCTCCAATACACATTCACTTTCCAGGAGAGTGATCAATAACTCTCCTAGGGAAGAATTTAGGAGAGTACTCTCTAAAAACAACTGTGTACCAAAAGTACACAAACTGTGTACCGGGTACCATAGGTACACATCGATGTAACAAACTTGAACATCTACAATCACTGTGTAGCTGTGATACACAATTTGTGTAGAAAAAGTACACAAATTGTGTACTTCTGATACACATTTTTTGTAGATGTGCAATTCTGTACACAGCTGTTTTTTTCAGAGTAATGGAGACGGTGAGTGATCACACCAGTTAAAATCTCAGAGACTAAGATAATCATGATGATATTCGAAATCCTAAGGGGGCATTCAAGTATTACGTACACAGCAAGAGTGCATGGGAGTGGGGTATAAAAATCTTTAAAACAGTTTTTTTTCTTAGCTGGGCTAAATTTTGCGTATGGGAGCCGATGGGGGTAAAAAATTCCAATTATTCGCATACGTAATACATGAATGGCCCCCAAATACTATGGACAATCTCAAGAATTCACATCTCCCTAATAAGCCACATCGTAAATTATCCCAGAAGTACTGCTTGTTAATATCGCATTTTCATGCCAGGCGTGAGACTGAAGAGCAGGTTCATGCACATACGTTTTTGACAGGAGCTAGCCAGTGATGCTGCCATCTCAGGATGCTTACTTGAGCTAAAATGCTAAAATTATTCTAACAACTATTTTTGTGAGAATTTCTTGAACTGTTGAACCGGCGCTCAGACAAAATACCCTGGGATTGCTGGCTCTCATTTAAAAACACATGTGCGTGAACCTGCCATCCATGCAGTCTCACGCCTGGCATGAATATGCAGTAAGATGTGGTACTTCTGGGATTACGATGTGGCGTATTTGGTCTCAATCTCTATTCGCCGTGATCTTTTTTTTTTGGTGGGCTCCGAGCCCAAATGAGAGAAAATATTGAAATCCAGGAATTTAAGTAGGGAGACCTGGAAAACAGCTTTGCCGAACATATTAACCCAATGAGGATCTCACACACTCTGTCAACCAATCAAGTGGCTCTCTTTGCTCTGTTCAAAGCAGAGGTCACAGGGGTCAGGCGCTGACGTCAGACTGCTTGCATGCACCACTCAGCTTCTCAGCCAATCAGAGCATGTGTCACAATGCCACTCCATATTTGGTAGTTTAAATGAAGGTCAGCTCATCCAATGGATATTTAATGATTCTGACACCTGTAGACCATCTGCCATTAGCATGTGTGCTTGACTCTTCGACTATGGTCGGTTTAAAGACATGTAAGGTAGACCATATGGTGTTCGAGATGATGTTGAAGGAAAGCGCAAGTTATAAGCTTGCATTATATATCTCAAATTTAATTTGAATGTGGTTGAGGAATTAAAATTTTATTAATATCAGATATTAATATAGGCCTACATGCATCATACACATTATGAAATTTGAGGTCTTTAAGACAACAGGGCTTGTGCGCATGTGATCTTTAAGATGTTGTAACGCGAAGTCGTCTCAAGACACAGGGATGCATGGTCTTCATAAAACCTAAACAATAATAGTTTCCTAGGTCCGGCTTCTGAGATTTCTCGAAGTCTTGACAACCTCTTTAAATGAGACAGGATACAACGAAAACGAAGTTCAATGTCTGTTGAATATTAAGCCGATTTATTGTAAATTCATTCCACCTAACTTAGGAATGACCGGCATCATTTGGCAGGCAGACTAGCACAACTTCATCAACATCTGATCATTCTGTAAACAGTCATTTTCGGAAATGGATATAGCAATAACTATTATTGGAAGCATGAGCCTCTAGGAGACCTGATGATTTTAGTCTGCCTGTATTACAAGCGTCTAGTCCGTCATTCATAATCCAGCCGTCGTCCATTAGAGAATATCCGCGTCCATAATCCAAAGACCTATTCCATTTCCATATAACAGTATTAGCACCAAATTAAAAAAGACAAAAGTATACATAAACATAGGTTTGTTTCCTGCAAGAGAGAAGCGGTCAACAATTTTCAATGATGCCGGCAAGACATCATGATGTTCCAAAATATCAAATCCGTATCGCTGATCAGTATTCTTAATCCATAATATTCGTTATAGAGTCGTCATCTAAAATGATGTACCTCAGTCACGCTTTGATTGTGACTGTTCATATGAGTACCATGAGGATCTTGAAGTACATGGGTTCATACGGCCCCTAGCCCCGGGTTAAGCGGAATTAGACACAAGTTACGAAACGTAACGCCATAGATCTTGCACTCTACGCTCGTATTTTGCTATCAGCATGCGATATGTATCGCCAAATTTGAGAAACTTTGAGTGGAGGCGCTTGGTGGTGTAGCCCTGTTTTATAAGTTTCTGCAACAATGTTTTGTGACGTTGATTAAAATCGTCACATTTAACACAGGATCTAGCAAATGCTACTAGGCGTGATATGTATACGCCATATGCAGGTCCCACTGGAACATTACTGTCCAGAAAGGGATAGTTTACGATGTCGAAATTGTAATCATCTCTTTTGTCATAAAGCCGACGAGAGAGAATGCCCGCTTCATTTTTATAGAGATAGAGATCTAAATAAGATGTGCCTGTAGGGCTATCTGTAGTTTCCTTCAAATCCAGTGAAGGTGGATATATATCCTTCACTGCGTCATTTATATAGCGATTATCCACAGCGAGAAGATCGTCTATATAGCGTTTGGTGAATGAGAAGGAACGGGCTTTGAATGGATCGTTTTTGAAAGCGCCTGCATATAGTCATATTCATAAGAGAACAGATACAGGTCAGCCAACAGGGGTGCACAATTAGTACCCATTGGAATACCTATATGCTGCTGATATATTGTGTTGCCAAATTTCACATAGATATTTTTAATGAGAAATTCAAGTAACTCTATAAACAAAGAAACATCCAATGAATGATATCTCTTGTATGTAGTCGAGCTAAAGAATGCTTTATGGCTTCCGACATTAATATATCTACGATCAGTTTTCATGAACACAGATACTATTAATGAACTTATACGGTCAATAAGGTCCTCATGAGGGATTGTAGTATAGAGAGTCGAGAAATCCCATGTGGATACATGTCTGTACGGTATGTGACCTTTAGCATCAAGTTCTTCCGTAAGACATTTTGAGTTTTCAATATCCACATACATTCAACGCCAGAGTTCTTGAAAATAGTGGCGCAATACCTTTCCCAAAATGCTTTTACCTCCTGAAGGGCCCTCGTCAATAGGGTTGAAAGAAGCTTGGTGGTGCAGCTTCTAGAACCAGCTATGAATCTAGCTTTGTATGGTGATTTATGCATTTTGGGAGTCCAGTATATTTTTGGTATGTCGTTATGATTGGTTGGAAGACAAATACCTCTTTCCCTGAGAAACTGTTTGTGATTGTTAAATAAATCTTCCAGAGTAAATGCAGTTTGGGAGTAAGTAGACGTATTTGATGAAGATATGTCTACACTCAATTCTTTAACCAGCACCTGGTAATAGTAATATTTACATATGAATATTATATTATTCGGAGCTTTGTCTGCTGGGACTATGACGAATTTACTCTGGAGATTTGCTAGAACTTCTTGCGAATTGAGGTTTCTCAGTACTTGTTTTGCTAGGGGAAGAGAACTTCTGTCAGTATGGCGGATTGTTTCAACGACCTTGCTCTTGGTGAGGTCCAGCCAATCAGCGAGTACTGTAGGTTCAACTTTTTCTCGCTTAGACCAATCAATAACGCACTGTTCTAATGCAGACAGGACTATCTTCTGGTCCGCCTTCAGATTTATTCTTCTTGGCTCTCTATATTTAGGTCCTTTCATCAGGAGTAATTTCAGATCCTTATCACTCACCACATCAAGGTCACCAGTCACAATATGTTTGCATGGTGTATAGATAAAGTTCGACAATTCACAATCACAACTATAGCCTCCTGACGTGTATAAGTTCCAGTCAAACTCCTTGACAGCATTGGAGTAATTGAATATTTTGGTGGCTATAGATTTAGTGTACTTATATGAAATGCAAGGAGGTTCTGTGAACTTAAAATAGTTTGGTACAGCGTTGCGTACCTCTGGATCATTCAGGATTCGAGGTAAATTAATGATGTCCAGTCCTTTATCTAAGTAATTGAGTTTCAAGAAAAGCCGATCTTGAGATGTTTCGATTATGTTCACTGGACGATACAACCGAAAATACGCTATATCTTGACATACTTTACTGATTTTTGATGGTATTATATTTCCTGAAGACGCTTCAGGAAGCGCTCATTCCGTTATATACAATACTAGACGTTTACAATGTCAATTTAACCCGACATAGATGTCCTTACAACTTCGGTACAATTATGACAGACAGATCACAAATCTGTCTCATTACATAATTCAGTCGTCAAAACCAAGGTTAAATCATTATACTTACATAAGCGGTTTCTATGTTATCTGTATAAATCTGAACTTATATATATACATAACTGATTCTCACAAATAGTTGTGTTTGCAATAACCGACCTAAAGGGTCATGGAATAGTATTTCGGAAATAGGTTTGTCAAAACACATCACAATACCAAGGATGCATGCATACAGATTTATATAAAATTGTTAAATGAAAAGTCGAAATTTATGCATTTATATGGTGGTCCAGAATCGACATTTCACAACATGTATATATTCGACCCAATAAAGCGTGACATATTAATTCTCTCTCTCCCAATAAAGCAAAAAGCTTACCATAAGGCAGTAGGCTGTGTCAACTTTGGTCAGTGTAAATTATACACAATATTCCTATTCCTACGAAGTAGGCTACAGATCGCAAATTGTCCGGTAATGAGTGAGTCAGTGAGGCAGTCAGTCCATCCGAATCCTTTCGTCGGCAAAATAAGGAGAACCGTTTACATTAGAACCTTGCTTTTTGGCATGAACGTGCATTAGGGCATTGTTACCAGCAAGTTCCGAGCTGACCGAATTCTGATGAAAAATTTGATCTATAATTATTTTTTTTATTAGGCCATCCTTAAAAATATGTGTGTTGGGCGTAACCCGACCCTGTTTCACTAATGTGGGTAGGGCGGTAGGAATTTTTTTTTTTTTTTTTTTTTTACCAGGGTGAATTTGAACACATTCAGAATGGCTCTTGTTGTTATTTTGCAGATGCGAACCAAAAGTGGTGTTGTAAGTAACCAGCTGGGGTCTGGTTCTGTCTAATATGAAAAAGCCATAGACTTCTGTTTCTTTCTTTGGTTATTTAGCTCATAAACAATACCTCGATTTTTACACTTTTTTTGGTGGTTGGAAAAACCACAGTAACTAACCAGAAAGGCAGGGACTTGTGAAACTGATAATCATATGTTAGATCAAGCGAGATGTAGGAAACATTATGAATTGCATTCTTTGGCTTAATTGTTCCAAGGCACCATGAGGTGACTTTGAACAAGTGAAAATGAAAACAACTTTGATCCGATGATCACCAATCTCCTGCATCGGAAAGGTCAGACACCAGGAGGGATTTTAAGATTATAATATATAGCATTTTCAAAAATTAATTTATAACACTTAAAAAAAAAAGACCCCAAAAAAGTGTTTTCAGTCACCCCAGATTACGGTATATTATTCTTTCTTCGGGTGAGGATGTGGGCAGTTCTTCGTTACTATTGTAGCTATAATGAATAAATAAGTTTTTATTCAATTCTGGAATTCAGACTTTTTATTTTCTTTGACAGTTTTCCATGGATTTATAACAGATACGCAACATCAACAATAAAAATAAGGAAATTTCTATTTTTGTCTCACCAAATTTTATACCATGTTTGTTTTTACAGTCAGAGATTTGACTCACCATCAAAATTCGAGAGCCACAGACATAAACAAGAAGTACAAAGCCATTAAAGTTAAAATGACCTCAAATAAACTGACTTGAATCTGTCCTCTGAATGCATATTCAGGTCTCAATACAGGCAGATCGGCAATGTATTTTTTGACATCTCTGAGGAAACGATCCATTTTCATTTTCTTAAATTTCTTACCATTGAATTCTACTTGCCTGATGTGCTGTCTTAGGAAAAATTAAATGTCATTTTAATTTTGAACGAATCTGAATCTAATCCATCTGCTAAATGATATTCAATTTGTTGTTGTTCTTATTTATCTGTTAATCCACTCTGAACTCGATGGGTATTTTTCACTGGTGCTGGGTTGAAATAACTGGTCGCCAGCTCGTCATTTGCGACCGTAAATCCGTTTTGGCGACCGCAGAATAACATACTACTCGCCATTTGGCCCCTGAAACTTTTTCAACAAGTCTGCATAGTTTCAGTCAAAAGTCTAAATGTGAACCATTTTCACTACCAAAATATTGCCTAGAAGAATTTCCACTTACAGATTAAAGAGACATACAACTACCAAGGTCCGGTGATTTAGTCACAAACGTGTCAGTGGTCTCGTTTCATTCCGAAAGTAAAAACAGCATGTTGTTGTTGTTGTTGTTATCTACACACGTGCCTCATGCCTGGTGGAGTTTTTCACTTTGTGCTGTTTGCACAGTTACTGTGGCCATAACATTCTCTTGTATATTACTTCAGATCGTTAGTTTTATTCAGTTCTGGTCAACAACTTTTCAAATGCCAGTCTTCAGAAACATCGTTTGCAAACGTCCCAGATTTTCATTTTCACCCTCGTGTACTTTCCGTTTGACGACCGCGTGTTCCTTCATACAGACTGGCGCCAGTCGGGAACCATTACAGAGAGCATTCGCGGCTTCCAAAAAATAAACGAGCAAAGGTTTCCGAGATTTAGTTTGCGTATTACGCCATCAAAACATACGTCAAGCAGCAAGCTGAAAGGATATCTCGGAGTTATATCCGATTACAGGTCAGCTATTTGACTTGATTTTTCAGGAAATATCTATTAAATCTCTTTGAATGAACAAATTCTACCCCTGTCACATTGACAATCTATGCAACTCTGGCCGACAAATTCACGACTTCACGACGCGATTTAACGATGACAACAACAACATGGCTGTTTGAAGAAGAAAAAAAACATTTCGTAGACAGATGGCCAATAAAAACTTTTGGGTCGGCAGGTTTTGGATGGGGCGGGCGGGTTACGCCCAACACACATATTTTTAAGGATGGCCTTATTTATTGATGGCTCAGCGAGTGCACTGTCATGCCCATCGGGAACCCTTGGCTGTATGTTTCACTGTGTATATAACACAGTACAAAATCTGGTGGGATATGCTATCCATAATTGTTTTTATGAAACAGGAAATGCTAATTTTCCATCGTTTGTTAGTGCATTTTTCTACACTGCTATTACCAACTTACCAGCCTCAATACACACAATTCAGTATATTGTACTGTTATAGATATATGTAAACTGTGGCCTTTAACGTGTATCCTATTTTTCAATCCAAACATTTCATCACAGACCACATTAGGCTTCAAATTCAGGTCAAATTGCCCACTGGTGATGAAATATCCTACATCAACCAATTAAGTCAGCCTGGTGCAATAACCCAGCAGAAGAAGAAAGCTGTGGCATCATCCTTCAGATTAGTCTGTGTGGGCAACAATGATAAAAGTTTACTGAGGGTGAAACAAAGCCACGACGGCATGTTTAAAGGGTCTTAATCTATTTTCTTTGGGTAGAATTTAACTAGATAAAGTAACTTTGATCATGATGTGAAAATATGAGCACATACTTTGAGTGTTTTTCTGTACCTCTTGAATATTGACACTGGGATATAATTTAAACAAAAAATTACATGTGTAAACAAAACATGTCCAAATTTTTCTTGTCATTTCAAATCTTGATCCATTTTGATTCCTTGATTAGGGGATACAGAATCACTGCCACGGAGTGTGTTGGTGTGTCACAGCAATGCAATTCCGATTCACACAACGAAGCTGAGGTGGTTTAATGTTTATCAACGAAGAAAATCCCCGATCAACCGTCATAGAATATAATGTGAAAACCGGAATAGTACATTCATCAGATTGCCGATAACCAAAATGTGTTGTCTCATATATCTAGATAACGTGATGTAGAGACGCTATTTATTCATCTTTGTATCGGTTATGCTCAGGAGAATGACATAGAATCATTATTATCTTGTGCAGAGTAGGTGTTGGTCTTGAGTTGAATTACCGTAAACTACATAAATGCCACCTTTCTACTATAGTACTATATAAAAAAAATTGTTGTATTGTTGGGAAAATAATGCGATTCAAAAAGTTGTTTTGATCCTGGACAAGGGCACTGAAAATCATTAAAGAGATGTAAATGTATTTTCACACGTAAAGCTTGAAATCTACTGAACTTTTTATAATTCAATCTGTTTCCTTTAATTGTAAAATTAAATCGGCGATCGTTATTTATTTTTGGAATGAAGGCGCATTAGGAGACTGTTACCAACAAGTTCTGAGCTGACCTACTTTTGATGAAAATTTCTGGTGATTTTTGATGAAAATCACTGGCGATTCTGACTTGGGCGGTGCCCATCTTAATATAAGCAGGATTTCAACTGGGGGTGGGGATTTCCAAGAGTTCAGTTCGCGTTCGAGTCCTAATGCCTACTGTACTTCGTAGGTCCTGTGACGTTAGTCACACTGCTCATGTGAAGTAGGCTCTCATTTGCAAATTGTCTGGTAATGAGTCAGTCAGTCACTCAGTCAGTGAGTCAGTCCATCCGAATTCTTTCTCCGGCAAAATAAGGAAAACCGTTGACATTATAACCTTGATCTTTGGCATGAACATGCATTAGGGGACTGTTACCAGCAAGTTCTGAGCTGACCTACTTTTGATGAAAATTTGACCTACGTAGGTGACCTATAAACCGCAAAATTGGCAAAAACATGTTCTAATGCCTCCTAAGATCATGGAAATGCGCTTAATTCAATGTCATTGTGACCTGACCTAATTGGGTCAAGGTCAATGTGACCTACTTTCTGACTCAATTTCTGACCTAATTAGGTGACCTAGTCCGGAAAAGCTAATGATCAGTCTTAGGTGAAGGTACACACTTAAATCATATCAAACCCTACTTCGTAGGTCCTAGCTGTGACGTTATAGTCACACTGCCATGTGGAATAACCTCCTGCAAAATACAGAAACAGAAATGCTACCATACAAATACTGACATTGGCGATTAATTTCTAACCAAACACTTGACATCGACAATCATTTTAAACAAATTTCCAAATTTATCTTCACTTGGCAATTTTGATAATTTTGAGAAATTGTTTAAAATCCATTGGCAACTGTATGGTTAAAATTAATTGTCCATGTCAATATTTGTAAGGTAACTGTTCTATTTCTGTAATTTGCAGCCTGAGCTTATTCTATATTGTGTAAAATTTACACTGACCAAAAGTGACACACTGCCTAATGGTAAAGTCTTGTGTTTCATGTTTCAGCTAGCACCTTCAGTTTTTAACACTTACACAAGGCCAGGAACTAAGAGCACAACACACACAATGATATTTATTCCCATGTAAATCTTTTTCAGCATTTTCCAAAATACACTGTAACAACACTCAGTTCACGAAGTCCTTAAATCCAGAGGTTTTTTTCACCTTTAAAAAACATTCAGTAATCGACACTGTTTTAATAGAAGACGTTTTGACACAAATTAAAAGTTCAATTGAATATAATTATCCTACATTGCAGAATACATGTATGTAAATACACAGCTCATTTTAGAGACATTTTCCTTCTCTCTATTTTAGATGAGATTATATTTATTCATTCATGCATGTAGATCCGGTACATGTACTTGGCCCGGTGGCAATTTTCTACTTCTCTGGCTACCAAACGGTGAACCTTTTCTACTGAGAACATCTCCCGATGAGAGATGCAAATGTTATAATTTTGCGCATATTAAAGAATACAGTAATTCCCCTAATAATTTGATCACTGGAAGTGCTGCAAAAATCACTTATATCTGGGGATATCAGATTCTCCATGACACCAGCTACAAAGTGTCACATTTTGTTATTATATGGCTTTTCTTCAATTTGAATAAAGAATGGGAATGTTACTTTTTCTCTGTGTTTGAATAACAAAGTTGAAAAGTGAACTTCCTGTGATTGAATTATTAGGGGAATTACCATACTCTTGGTCTGAGAAAAACCCTTTGATTGCCAGAAGACTGGATTACATTTTTACGTTGTCAGAATGCTTCAATATGACAGTAAACTGTGAAATGGTTTCCATAGGAATTTCGGACCACAGGGGTGTAATCGCGGAATTCTAACTTTATAATGAAATAATTTGTTAAATGCTGCATATGAAGAATCGGACCGCCTTTTGTCATGGATTAAACGTAAAAACGTAATATTGAGTGAGTTAGGAATATTGAATCATCATAACGGCCAAACTGCGCTCATTAGGCAAAAACTCCAGACCCGATACGATGATTTGTGGAAGACAGTTAACCCTCGACTCAAATCTTGGCAACAGTAGGGGCAAGCTTCTCATATACAAGCAATGCAAGTCTACATTTATTTTGGAAGATTATCTATTAGATGTTAAAAAATCCACTGACCGTTCCAGCATTGCCAAACTTCGCACCAGCAATCACAAACTTGAAATTGAGACTGGCAGATATAGTGCCTTTCACTCCTAAAGATAGGCGTTTTTTGTCATTGGTGCCAGGCCTCTGGGAGTGAAAAAATTGGAGACGAATTTCATTTTTTGATGGAGTGCCCCAGATGGACTGATCTCCGTGGGAAATTACTAAAAGCTGTGGCTGATGTATGTCCGAGGTTCCATCTGCTCGACATACATTCACAGATAATATTTATGATGTCAGCTGGCGGTACTGTCTCCAAAAACCTTGGAAAATTCTGTTCTACCGCTTTCACCTCTATGGCCGCCCCATAGTCCACCGTGTAGCCATATTAAGTGTTATGAAACAGAGTGGCTACCCTGAGATTGTATAAAGCCTTATAGTGCTCAGGCATGTGTTTTGAGTAGTTGAAATATATGTAGATTATGTTATTTGCTATAGTGCTTAAGTGTTAGATTGTGCTGCCTCTAGGTTTAATAGATCATATAGAAAGTAGTTTTGTGATATTACCTATAGCTAGTCCAAACTCCGTTGTTAGCCGTCCTTATATATACACATGTCTTGTCTGTATACTCTATATGTGCACTTGACCCAAGAATAAATACATCAGCTATTAAAAAAGGTCCATCTTACTGGAATTCAATAACATGACCCAGTAGCTGTAGAGGAAATCAATACAATTATTGAGAATACAAAGAATTGAACTGGGAACTGTCAAATTTCAATTAATAATTGGTGTAGCTCAAGATTACTGTCGGAAAGAGGCAGTTGAAAGAAAAAAAACAAGCAGCATAACTTTAAGAAACCAGCTAGATCAACTTGAAAAAAGTTGAGTGAATTTTCAACAGACATAAACTTACATGAACAAATTGTTAATACGAAACTGGAACTTAACTTGTATGAAATTCATGCTGTTAAATGGTTCACAAGTTAGATCAAGGATAAAATGGATAGAAAATGGAGAGAAAAATAATAAATACATTTTAGGGTTGAAAAAGGCAAGGGCTGCACAGAAAACCATGACGTCTTAACACGAGGCACCAGAGGAGCTACAACCCCTCAGCCCCTTAACAGCCCTTGAAGCAACATCTTGTGGCATGGTATATACATACCAAATTTGGAAAGAATCTTATGAAAGGTTCTCAAGTTATTGCACAGAAATGCATATAGGGTTTTTCACCAGCTGGGGTCACCTATTGGTGAAAGTGGTCTAAATGCAATCCCAGGCGACAGCTCATGGCATGGTAAATGCATAACAAATTTCAGAAGAATCCACTGAACGTTGCTCAAGATATTGCCCGGAAAGGACTTTCAGACAGGCGAACAGATCGATGCATCAACACACAGACGGACGAATGGATTGACAATCGGAATCCAGTATAGCCCCCTACTATGTACCGTACAGGGGTATACAATTGGTAAATTGGTAAAGTTGTGATCCTATGGCCCTGGCCTGAAACTAAATGTTGGATGGGGCGTTTGTCCATTTAGGTTATTGTCCATAGTTTTCCGTTCGCTGGGCTTTTGCGAAAATCCCAAAGAGAATGCTGTATTTTTCTCATATTGTTCATCAGTTTCATAGAATAGCTATCATTTATTGGGGGCGAGAACACATTTTGTTGTTGATGTAATACAATTTATTGTTGTTTTACTTGTTGGATAGATTCATTTCATACAAACCTAATACATCTTGAAGTTTCATACATTTATTCAGAAGATATATATAGCAAGTAAACATTGGCTTTAATCAGTGTACATGTATCATTTAACAAGCGTTCTGAGAACTCCAACATCTCGCCTTGCGGGATCATCCGCCAAAGCTGCAGCAGTATTGAAAGCATAAATATAGAGCAAACAATAACGTCTGGAATAGATGATGTGGTACAGACAATATTGTCTGGAATATATTATCTGGTACAGAAAATAACATCATAAATATTTGAAGTTTCATACATTTATTCAGAAGATATATAGCAAGAGGTAAGTTTTGCCGTTAGGTAAGTTTTGTCGTTATTCGGTTGTTGACCAAATCTGGTCTTTGTACTCTCCTATTACATCGCCAAAGGCAGTTAGTCACTGAAGTATATATGTCTTTGAACGGCTTAAGTCCCTCATATATATTCAGAGCTTATTTACCGTTAAAAATATCAATTACAATTTACGTGCAGTAAATAATTTTTAGGTACCAAAAGTGAACACTACAACACATGGCATCAACTCCAGACATTACCAAGGGCAAGGAGCTATTCTTTGGAGTCAACTACCAAACCACATGAAAACTGTTCCTAGTCTAAATCAATTTAAACGCATGATAACAAATTTTAATTTCTGAATTTTTCAGATGTTTTATCTGAAAGTTACTCTGTGTATCTTTTACATAAGTGATAATCTTATGCTGTTCACTGTTGACTTTTAGGGTTATTTATGTAGGTATCAGATTGTTTATAAATAGGTTTGTGTAGGTTTATGTTGTACACTGTTCACTTTTAGTGTTATTTATGTCGATGATAATAGCTCCTTCGTGCGCTAATGTTTTATTGTTCTTAAAACTGACTCTAAATAAAGCTCTTATCTTATCTTATCTTATCAGTCCCATGTGGGATTACTGCCAGATAGGTAAATCCCGTGTAGGATGAATAGGTCAGTGCCGTGGGATTACTGCTGCATAGGGCAGTCCAGTGTGAGATAAATGCTGGATAGGTCAGTCTCATGCGAGATTACTGCCGGACAGGCCAGTCCTGTGTAGGATTACTGCTGGATGGGCCAGTCCTGCATGTTATTACTGCTGGATAGACCAGTCCCATGTGGGATTACTGCTGGATAGGCCAGTCCCATCTAAGATTACTGCTGGATAGACAAGTCCCGTCTGAGATTACTGCTGGATAAGCCAGTCCCGTGTGGGATACTGCTGAATAGGCTAACCCTGTGTGAGATTACAGCGGGATAGGTCAGTCCCAGGTAGGATTATGGCTGGATAGGTCAGTGCTGTGTGGGATTACTGCTGCATATTGCAGTCCAGTGCGAGATTACTTCTGGATAGGTCAGTCCCATGTGAGATTACTGCTGTCTAGTCCAGTCCCTTGTGGGATTACTGCTCCCATGGCCATGTGGGATCAGGGTTTCATACACGTCGTGTTTTGACACCGGTATACGGTGTCAAAACTCCCGTAAAAACTCAATTTTGCCACCAAAAAACTGAAGTCTGGGTGTTTTAGAAGGGAAAAACTGAAATTTTGGAAAAAAACTGAAGTCTCCAAAGGCCAATACTTCGTAATTTCGTAATTTATAATCGAAAGATATTGCGGACAAACAATCGGGAAATGGGGAATACCAGAAAAATAGGTCGACATCTTCGGTCATTTCCGTGTGATTCGGTAAACTTCGGTTGGCCGACCGCTAATTATTTATGTCCGTTTTCCCGAACTGTTATCGGGGTCATGCCGTCGGTAACCCTAAAGCCTGTATTCATACTAAATGTATGTTGAGGTTTCCGAATTGCATTGTGTGGCGGAAAAAAAATTGCTGGGAAAGTTTGACACGTGGGAATGAATAAGCCCCCAAAGATGTCTAACTCTCCTTGGAATGGACTGGTAAATATCTGACCATCGCTGAATAGTATTTATCATAAAGGAGACGATGTAATCTTCGCATAGGGCATTTGTTTTCACTCAAAGCTGAAAGATCTTGTCTTGTTGTTGTAAAGAAACGGGCATGTCGTTCGCATGTAAGCATTGTTTGAAACTGAAACCAAAGTTTGATTGTACCGTAGTTAATAACGTTTGAATGGATAATTCAAAGACAGCGAACTGATTTAGCCACAATATAAACCTGACTAGATCATTCTGTGATTTGAAGATACATAAAGAAGACTTGAATTTTTTTTATACTGTCAAAACTTTTTTAAAATTTAATGAGATGGTGCAAACTTGGAGGTAAAATCGGATCCGATTATTACCTCCATGGTGCAAACAAACCAAAACAACTGAAATTACTAGACTAGGCATCCATTTTCTGGCATTGAATTTAACTGATCTGTCTATTATCCTGAAACAAGTGTCCCACATTAGGGCAGCACAGAAACATTTCAAATGCCTGCCCCATCAACAAAAGTCTGGCGTACTGCATTTACATGATTTAGGTCAAACGTTATTGGCAAATTCATTCTTCCAATAAGGGTGGTCAAGTCAAACTGTTTGGCACTTAATTGCAGCCTTCAATAACCAAACATGGTAAACTTATGTATCTCTCAGGAGTCCGCATGATCCTATCGAAAGTGAGCCAGCTGCCTTCGCGCAATAGTTTACAAAATTGTGTGCCTTTTCAAACAGAATTCTCTCTTCATTTCATTTTTATGAGTTTATGGTCGCCAAGGACTAGCTGCAGTTGCTGGTCTTCAATCGTGTAATTTTTTTTTGCATTGTCTTTTCATCTCTCTTTTTTTAATTTCTCTTTTGAATTTAACCCTGGAGTTGTACTGGACTTTTAATTTTAGTCCGAATATTTGCCAAATTTCACATCAAATCTTTTGAAAAAGTTGAAATTTCCACGCAAAAATTATAATGTAAGATTTTGAAAAGGAAGTCTGGTCCAGATCCAAGTGGTTTTTAATCAGCGTAGCTGGAACGTTTCAAAACTTGCATACTTAAATATATATATTTACTTTATTTTTTTTATTTTTTTCTGAGGGTAACAAATACAAGTATTTACTCTGTCAGTTGTGTAAACTGTTCTTCCCAGAGGCCCTCTAACAAACAATCAAACAATGTACATTAAATATATATATGAAAACAGTTCAACCAAATTCAAAGTATACATCAAACACATAATAATATATCTAACATCATGGCATCCAGCTAACTTATGCTTTTTGCCTGAAGAATTTTTATCAGTCGATGTTTGAAGGCTCCAGCTGAGGGAGACTCTCTTAGCTTCTTGTCCAGCGAATTCCATATTTTGGCTCCTGTGTAGCTCAAGCTTCTTGTCAGCATATTTGATTTTGGCTTGGGAACAAACAGATCTTCCTTAAATTGGACATCATTTGCAAGCCAGGAACTGATACATCGATTTCATTCAAAATTACTAAGTTTGTAATTTTAAAACTTAATTTGAATTGCCTTGTGTAATCTTGTCTTGCTGACATCCACAATGTGACATAATGTGCTGAAAATAGATGGTATCTTAGACCTTGGTAAATTAAGAACATAAAACTGAAGATGTTAAATTATCTGTTTGTTGCTTTATTTTCACAATTCAAATACATAGCGGTATTGACAGGCTCCATTGATGGTCGTATGAAAATTTGTTATATACATTACTCATGGTGGTTGCAAAATTAGAAATAAACTCAATAGAAGTCTGTCGGCCGGCGACAAAAACGTAAAAATACTCAGTTCAGGTAAAAAAAATATTGAATTTTCAGTATCCGGTGGCAAAAATTTGGACTTCTATGAAACCCTGGGGATCACTGCTGGATAGGCCAGTCCGGTCTGGGATTACTGCTGGATAGTAGAGTCTGGGATTACTGCTGGATAGTAGAGTCCCATATGGGATTACTGCTGGATAGGTTAGTTCTGTGTGGCATAACTGCTGGATAGGCCAGTGCCATTTGGGATTACTGCTGGATAGGTCAGTCTCTCGTGGGATTAATGCTGGATAGGTCTGACCAAGGAAAACATGTCCACCAAGATTTATAATTATCCCACGAAAGGTTCAGCAAATTTTCCATGTACAGATCTACATGTTAATTTTTGCCCAACAAAAACCTTATCAATGGAAACGTACGAAGTACAAAAATTCGTATTTAATGTTATATTTCTTAAATAGCACATGCATATCCTCGAATCACCATGAACTTGGCAGCAAGTGTCAAACTAATCCAATGAAAGCTGACAGTTTCAGCAAAATTTCCATGTACAGGTGTACATGTATGTACATTACCATTGGCAGATTACTAAGACAAACCCCTCAAAATCTGAACAAAAATCAATATTTCATCTCCTAAATAGCACAGGGACATTCTCTAATCATACAAAATATGTGTATCAAGTTTCATAATCATCCAATGACAGCTGACAACTGCACTCAGCAGCAAACTACAGATGTACGTGTATACATGCAGGGATTCCGCTAGGGTCTATTTGGGTCCGTCAACGGATCCATTCCCCCCACTGAATGAAATAAAAATTCCCCTTTTGGTCAGCTAGTTATGAAGTAAAATGAAAGGTTTAAAATGTTGCTTTATATCCCTCCAAGTCTTCCCTTCGTGAATATCAAAGAAAACCCAAGTGGAAATTCACATTTGAAAAGACGGCAATTGCCGGAATTAGGACAATGACCTGACGGTTCTCTGAAGCACGTGGAAAATACCTCCCGAGGTATGATAGCACTCCATTTTCAGCTAACAATCTGTGACTTAAGTCTGTCCATCCAGCCAGATTTCTTGTGTTAAGTGCTCTTCCAGCGCAGGCCACGGAAATGAAAATAGAAGCTCTGGAAGGTCAAGTTAACAACTGTCACCATTCGGGTATATTATCAGATCATCTGAGGGCATAATTTTGTTTGCCACTCTCTCTATCACAATCTATTCATGTGGTGCTCTCCACCACATCCGCGTCTCGACTCGGTTAGCGATCGTCCCGGGAGATTTCTGCTTCCAAGTTCAAATTATCGCGGTAATACATACGTACCAAAGAGTGTAAATAGACTTTAAACAGACGTTTCTGCTGTTAATCTTTATTATAAAATCCATCTTTAGACGCTCTCTCAGGCCATCAATTTAAACGGCAATTATCAAAAATCTTCTGCCGCCGCGAGGGGGGAACCCCCTCTCGGACTCTTCCCCTTCGGTCGCTACGCTCCCTCAGACTTGGTCGCTTCGCTCCCTCGGATTTGCGGACCCAGATTTTTTATTCTGGCGGAATCCCTGACATGTAGAGGCCTACATGTACAGTCTCTACATGTACAATTTGGCTGAACAGACAACTCTTATCATTTGCCATAATTTGGACCAAATTTAAAATTTCATCTCAGATAGGTACAGGTACATCCTCTAACCATAAAAAAGATGTGTACCAACTTTCATAGTCATCCAATGACAGCTGACAACTGCAGCAAACTTTCTAAGTGCAGATGTACAGGCGCACTTCAGCTAAACGCAAAACTCTTATCATTTGCCATAATTTGGAGAAAAATTAATATTTCATCTCAAAAATAGCACAGGTACATCCTCTGATCATAAAAAAAAATGTGTACCAAGTTTAGTAATCATCCAATGACAGCAGAGAACTGCAGCAAATTTTCTATGTACATGTACCTGTATACATGTAGAAGCCTACATGTACAATTTTACATTTGCTATAATTTGGACAACAATCAATATTTCATCTCCTAAATTGCACAGGTAAGGCCTCTAATCATAAGAAACTGTGTACCAAGTTTCATAATCATCCAATGACAGCTGACAACTGCAGTAAACTTTCTAAGTACAGATGTAGATGTACACTTCAGCTAAATGCAAAACTCTATCATAGGGATTTTAACATTGAAGCACCCCACGGGTAGTACCCCCAGGTGGAATACCCACCCCCCATATTTTTTAAAATATTTTTTCTAAATTTTCTAGATTTTTTTTAATTTGCTAAGCCAAAAACCTTATCATTTCCAGGTAGGGGACACCGCCACCGAGACCAACACCGACGACGACATCCTCTTCCCCCCCTCACAATATCTCCCCTTTACTTTGTAAGGCGAGATAAAAATGAAGCTCTGTAAGCTTATACTATAAACGTAGATCTATAAGGTTCACTGCTGATAGTAGCCCAAATGGATACCAAACTACTATCTATAAATGTTCCCAAGATAATAATAAATTCTATATTTTCAGAGGTAACACAATCAGTTTACATAAACTGTTCTCCCTTGAGGCCCTCAAATAATAAAAGTGAAATCATTAAAGCATGACAAACAAGAAATTTAGCTGAACATATTTACAAATGTTCATAATTGTCTCTTGAAAGACTTCAATTCCTTTGCTTTATGAATTGGGGAAGGCTATTTCAAATTATTGGGCCGGAGTATCTCAAACTTCCCTTGATGTATTCAGTTCTGCATTTTGAGATATAAATTTTGTTCGTGGTGGTTGATCTCAGAGTTCGCTTTGTGACTTCAGAAATAATTTAGAGATAGGAGAGTTCGACATGCAATTGAGACTTTTATAGATCAAGATGGCTTTTTGTGTAAAGATTCTAAAGATGTGGGAATTTCATGACTTTTAGTTCTTGGAAGGAAAATCAATATGCCTATATGCCGATACGATCATTCACACAAAGATAAAACAAGGGAATCCTCACAGCCCAACAGGTGAGGGTCCATGCAGGGGCCACCTAGGCCCCGAAGCTCTGAAGATGTTTTCCCGGAAATAAATCTGAACATAATGTATGCAGATTTACGGTTCTATTTTCATGTTTGTTTCGCATTTATGAGCACGCATCGATATTGAAAAAATTATATACTTCATGCCTGAATCCATTTGAGTTTCTAGTTATATTTAACACATAAAAAACACAAATGATGACCTTTACATCATGGAACATTAGAACCAATATGATACCGATTCATTCACACAAAGCTAAAATAAGTGATCCTCACAGCCTGACAGGCGAGGATCCATGGACCGCCTAGGCCCCGGAAGCTCCGGGGTCTCAGGTTGCTGGAGATGCGTTTTACGCGTTTTCCTGGAAATAAATCTGAAAACAATATATGTTTCGCATTTATACGCCAACCACCTCGCTGGGGGTGTAATAATACCCCAGCCACCAGTCAGATTTTTGAATCGGATTCGGGGCCTATTACACAATCTCGTAAATTTCACCCCATCAGTTGTTTTGAATTAGCGTGTCGGTATCTGAAACCTGCGGTTTTCGCTTTGGCACCCAATGTCGATTTCAGCCTAACTTCGAAGGTAGTCTGCAGCTGGCCGGCAATGAAATTCAAACCAGTCAAAACTCAAACCTCGGTGCGGATTGGCCTGATGAGCTGCTTCAGCGTGCTAACTGATTGATTCGATTTAGTGGAAACCCCTCAAGCTATTTATATCCAGAACTGCTATGGCTAACCAAGCCAGTGTATATCGATCGTAACCTATCGATTGATTAACTGACTCATGAGGATGAGTATAACGTAGCTCCGGTGTAGCCTTGCAGGCCTCTCATTTTGAGGAGAGTGGTATTTTAAGGGATACAATCACTCGCCTCAAAATGAGAGGCCTGGCCTTGTTCTATACTACGCGAGAACAACTGTTCGGTGTAGCCTTGTTCTATACTACGGGAGAACAACTGTTCTCACGTACGGCTGTTCGCGATCTATTAATATCGTGCATCTTTGAAGGTTTTTCTGGAATACATAAAAAAGTATTTCTCGAAATGACATGGAAACTGACACTATGGATGCTGAGCTCGTCACCTTTCTTCCGTTATAAATTTCATTGATGACGTCACTCCCTTCTGTACAGTGGCCCATTCGGGCCATTGTCGTTTTCTTTCCATTTTCGATGTTTTTCTTCTATTTACGCCTAATTAATTTCCTCCGCGGATATAATTAATTTCCTCCGCGGATATAATCAATTTCCTTCGCGGATATAATTAATTTCCTCCGTGGAGGAAATCAATTTCGGAGGATCCACATGACATGATGTGCCTCGTTTTGAAGCCTCCACCATTTTTCCTTGAAGAGATCCTTGGCATTTCTGAAGGTCAACATTACACCTTCACTGATTGACTTGAAAATCGGTAAATAAGTATTTTCGAGGTCGCTGATCACGAATCCGAGGTCAAAACTGACCTTGACCACACCCTTGATCTCAGAATCGAGTATCGATCATTTGGTAATGACTTTCACCCTGTCAGAAGCTCACACGATATAGGCGGACGACCTTGACCTTTTGATATGTAATGACCCCGTTACCTGTGCGTTGACCTGTGACCTTAACCTTGACCACAGTAGAAATTTGCGATGGTGCATTTTGATTGTACTATCGCATTTTTTTAGCCCGAGGTCAGAGGTCAAGGTTAAGGTCATAAGTCAACACACAGGTCACGGGGCCATCACATATCAAAAGGGCAAGGTCGTCCGCCTATATCTCGTGACCTTTCGACAAGGTGAAAGTCATACCCAAATATGCGATACTTGATTTCGAGGTCAAGCTCAATTTTGACCTCGGATTAGTGATCAGTGACCTGGAAAATACTAAAATACCGATTTTCAATATACAAGTGTCTAGTCCGTCATTCATAATTCAGCCGTCGTCCATTAAAGAATATCAGCGTCCATAATCCAAAGACCTATTCCATATCCATATAACAGTATTAGCACCAAATTCAAAAAGACAATCATAGTACATGTATACTATAGCATGACTGCCCGGTTATTAGACAGGCTCTATTATTGGACACCTAGATGCAGTGGGGCTATTTTCTAGGAATATTACATGACAACACTTACAGTAATACAAATTTAATTTTACAGTTGAGTTGCAAAAACATGCTTATAAATTTCTGTTTACTTATGGAATTTGTGCACGTTTAGCGCTCGTGCGGGTCGTAAATAGTGTCACAAATTTGGGTAAAAAAATGCGTCAAAAAATTTGCTTCAGTTTCTCAGTTTCATTCCTGATTGCAGGTATGATTAAATTCAACGAAATTTGGCTGAAAATGTTCCCACAAATAGAGAGAATCTTCATTTTGAAGACCGGCAATGCGACCAGCGTTTGGCAGACGATGTTTATATCTCCCCACCACGCCGTCTAAAAATAGAACAATTCCGGCGAGCAGCCAGTTTGCGATAGCATGACATGTGGTTCACACTGGCAATAACGCTGATTGACAGCAAAGGATAATGGATACTCCCAAAAACTGCAAAATTTGGGACTGGTTGAAACTTCGACGTTCATTCCAAAACTCATTTATGGGATACAGTGCTGATTCATGTTTAAATATTCTTGGAGGTTTACTAAAGACTGTCAGTGTGGGACAAACAATTTGACAGTAAGTTGATTAGTTTCAAATAAATCCATCACTGAAAAAGTGTCCAATAACTGGGCGCAAACTTGCATTTTCATACCGTGAATGGTCCCAGCGTTTCAACTATTCCCAGTCTCTCTCCGTATTTTTTCTTCAACATTTTTTGATTACGATTCATCACTAAAGATGTAGTCTTTAATCCAGTGTTACTTTCATGGCCATACGTGGTAGCATGGCCGACCTGCAGACTCTTGTGTCCAATAACCGGGCAGTCATGCTACATGTAAACATAAGCTAGTTTCCTGCAAGAGAGACGCAGACAACAGTTTTCAATGATGCCAACAAGACATCATGATGTTCCAAAAATATCAAATCTGTATCGCTGATCAGTATTCTCAACCCATAATAATCGCTGTAAAGTCGTTATCTAGAGAATGATGTATCTGTCACGCTTTGATTGTGACTGTTCATATGAGCACCATGAGGATCTTGAAGTACATAGGTTCATACGGCCCCTAGCCCCAGGTTAAGCGGAATTAGACACAAGTTACGAAACGTAACGCCATAGATCTTGCACGCTATGTTCGTATTTTGCTATCAGCATGCCATATGTATCGCCAAATTTGAGAAACTTTGAGTGGAGGCGCTTGGTGGAATAGCCTTGTTTTATAAGTTTCTGTAATAATGTTTTGTGACGTTGATTAAAATCGTCACATTTAACACAGGATCTAGCAAATGCTACTAGGCGAGATATGTATATGCCATATGCGGGTCCCACTGGATAGTTTACGATGTCGAAATTGTAACCATCTCTTGTCATAAAGTCGACGAGAGAGAATGCCCGCTTCATTTTTGTAGAGATATAGATCTAAATATGATGTGCCTGTAGGGCTATCTGTAGTTTCCTTCAAATCCAGTGAAGGTGGCTATATATCCTTCACTGCGTCATTTATATAGCGATTATCCACAGTGAGAAGATTGTCTATATAGCGTTTGGTGAATGAGAAGGAATGGGCTTTGAATGGATCGGTTTTTGCAAGTGCCTGCATATAGTCATATTCATAAGAGAACAGATACAGATCAGCCAACAGGGGTGCACAATTAGTACCCATTGGAATACCTATATGTTGCTGATATCTTGGTTGCCAAATTTCACATAGATATTTTTAAAGGTGAACTGAAAAGCTTTCCAATGTTCTGTTAAAATGTCATAAAACAAGAACTTCTATAGTTGTTACAGTTATGTGTGGTAATAGTTCTGTGGGTTATTGTTTTATTTTGGGTATATGAGAAGTCAAAACTTATACCGAGAGCCAGAACATTTAAAAACGTCATCGCTTGCCTCCCGTTGTTTTTGGAACGTCATGACGTTATAGTGGCCCTCGTTCATTCATCCGACGTAGCATGACGTCACATCTGAATAAAACTTGAATGAAGGGGACCACTATAACGTCATAACGTTCTACAAACCAAGAGAGACAAGCGATGCAAGTTTTCAAGACGGATTTATAACAGGATAACTTAAATATTGTTATTAGTACAATTTTGCAAACTATATTTGCCCCAAAAACGTATAAAAGTTATGTCACATAAGAAAAGATGTATATAAGCAACAATTTAGATAAAATTAAAAGCTTTGCAGTTCACCTTTAATGAGAAATTCAAGCAACTCTATAAACAAAGAAACATCCAATGAATGACATCTCTTGTATGTAGTAGAGCTAAAGAATGCTTTATGGCTTGCGACATTAATATATCTACGATCAGTTTTCTTGAACACAGATACTATTAACTCTTTCCCCCATATAAGCGGGTTTTGACGACTTGTACAGATCCCAATGTTGCCGACTTTTGACGAGTCGTACGTATCCCAATGTAGCCGTGTTTTGACGGCCATTACAGATCCCAATGATACCGTGTTTTGGCGAGTCGAAACTCTCGCGAGATTTATTGTTCTATATTTAGAGAGAAGCCCCCAGAAACGTAACTGACATCATAGCTCTGGGGTCATAATTCTTAATTTTGATTGGTTAAGGCAATAATGATGTCATCGTGGCGGGAAAATTAGCGTGGGTCGAGAGATGTTTGGGGAATCCCTTTGGTGGTCGAGCGAGCTGTCAAAATTGGCGGATCACGTCCCTTCCGACGATGTTGTTCATAGCGACTCAAGACAGCGAAAGTTTTATGGGATTTACCACTTCAGACATCGACATAGATGTCAGTTTATCTGAAGACGAATCTAGCGATGGATCGAGCCATGAGGGAAGCGACACAGATGGCGGAAGTGACAGTGCTAGTGAAGACGAAGTGGTTTGGACAAACCAATTTTCACCTGTCAAGAGGAGCGGTCCGAACTTGCCGGCGGATTTCGACGTGAATACGGCCACCCCGCTTGATTATTTAAATTTGTTATTCAAGCCAGTCATGATCGCGGACTGTGCAAGACACACAAATAACTATGCCCGCTGGCAAATGGACAGGGATGGTCAAAATCCGCGATGGACCGGCGTTACAGAACCGCAAATGAAAGCATATCTGGCTCTCAATATTCTTATGGGAATTGATGACAAGCCGCAATACGACCTTTACTGGTCAGATAACCCCTTTATTGGCAACAGTGGTTTCAAATCTACACTCTCGTGTAACCGATATGAAGTCATTACCAGATATTTCCATGTCAGTGATCGAGAAGGTGAGCCAGAGAGAGGCGATGACAACTACGACAGGTTGTACAAAGTACGGCCTGTTATAGAACATATCTCACAGAATTTCAAAGATCATTATTTTTTAGCCAGGGAACTATCTATTGATGAGGGTATGATTGCCTTCAACGGTCGCTTAAGTTTCAAGCAATACTTACCTGCAAAACCAATCAAACGAGGCATAATTGTTTGGATGCTATGCGATGCGGAGTCTGCCTATCTACATAACTTTGATGTTTACCTCGGCAAGCAGGATGGTCGAACAGAGCATGGACTTTCATACAACGTTGTGAACCGACTTACTGTTGGACTGGAAAACCGGAATCATCATGTTTATTTTGACAACTTTTTCAGTGGCATTCCACTTGTAAAACATCTCTTGGAACGTGGAATATATTCAGCTGGAAAAATTCGTACAAACAGGAAATGGTGGCCAGGAGAACTGAAGAAAGTCAAAAAGATGGCGCGTGGATCAAGTAAAATAATGCAGAGTGGTAGTCTGACTGCCACTCTCTGGCAGGACAAAAAACAAGTAGCATGTATCAGTTCCCTTAGTGACCCAAAGGATATCCGCACTGCGACTGTCGTCACGCCGGGTGTGACGGCCGTGACAGGGTCGATGTTACCATTCCTCATTCCATCTTCTCTTACAATCATTTCATGAACGGTGTTGACAAACATGACCAGTTGAGGATGTGTTATGGTGTGGGTCGGGCATCAAAGAAAGCCTGGAAGTACTTATTCTTCTTTCTCTTCAATTGTGCCATAGTGAATGCTTTTATTCTCTACAAGAACACCTCCAAGAGAAGAGTGAAGAAGAAGCGTTAAACTCATCTAAACTTCCGAACTGAGCTTGCGCTGGCTTTACATGCCGGTTACTGCGGAAGGAAGCGACTGTCGTCGTCTTCATTACCACGTGTGGATGTAGAAGAGAACGAGTCCGTACATGTCAACTCTCACATGGGCAGGTTGAGGAGATGCAAGTGGCACCATAGTATTAGCCAGCAATACGTCTCCCCGTCTTTGAGACGGGAAGTTTGTAAATGTGACATTGAGACGGGTATTGTCTAATTGAGACGGGTGGTACGTTTTTGTAAACATAAATCATTATAATTGAGACGGGTTGGATTGAAAGATGTAATCCGTGTTAAAAGAGGCAATAAAATGATATCAGGTTAAAAAAGTATCAGGTTAACTCAGATTAAAAGACGTACAAAAGAGCGTTGTTGTTGTTGTTGTCCCGCGAATTCAGCGACGTCAGGTGTTTCCCCGTTTGGGAATTCCCTGGCTTGAACTCCAAATCGAGGCTTACCAGAACCTGGACCATCGGCTCCAAAGAAGATACGCGTAGAAGTGAAAAAATTCTCCCCGGGGTGAATTAAAAGATTCCCTTGGTTGAAGTACAACGAGGCCGACAATACCATGTCATGTCGGATTTGTACTCAGGCGAATGGCTCTGGAATCTGGACAGACGGAACAAGGAATTTCAGGTATTTCGTTCTATCATTTGACAGGACAGTCGGCACATTTTGACAACAACAACAACATGTCATGTCACCATATTAAGCGTTCGCAAGTGGTCCTCTTGTGTGCATTCCATTTTGTAGTTGTTGAAACAAGATTAATGCCACTCCATGAAAATTTCACATCTCTCAAAATGAACATATCGCCGCAAGCTGAACGTATTATTATTTCAAAATTATCTTGATGCAACAAATATTAATGAAGTGAAGAATCAGATATGATGTGCTCTGGACCAAAATTTGAAAATGATCAATTTGATAAATTTGAAAAATATTAAATAAAATGTTGAAAAAAATTATTTTTGACCATCATTAAACACTGTTGGTAAAAACATTTTATTAATAAATACAAATTCTGAATTTAAAACGGCCTGCAATACATTTTTTGTTTTGTTTTTGATTATATTATCTCTTCTATCAGCAACATTATTCACACACAAACCCTTTGAAAATTGATGAAAACACCAATCTGAAATTTTTGCATTGAAAAAACTGGGAAATTGTCCTGAAAAAATATGAATTTCAATAGCCCATTCAATTCAATTTTGAGTGCCAGAAATGGCCCAGAATCCATTTCCAGCCATCTAGAACCCCAGAGCTTCCGGGGACTAGGCGGCCCCTGGACCCCGGCCTGAAGTGCTAGGACGGTAAATTGGGATGAGACTCCCTGTTTTCAAATTCTAGCTAAACCCCTGAGTGGCACTCATTACAGGGGAAATGCAAAGAAACTGTGTTTGGGTGCAAAGTTTGTGATGTACACTTATGCAAAATGGTTGTCATGCATCCTATCATTCCCCACAATCTGCCGAGGCATAAGTAATGGTGTTTCATCTGATGATGTTACGTGACAGTGACTGTAAATATGAGGTGATGACTGAACTGATTTTCTTGTCCAACATGTCCAATGGTAAATACAATAGAATGACAATGAATTCATTGCCTAGTGTGAAATATTTATAATGCTGAAAATCAGTGAAAACGCAACACACTTTTTATATTCAGAGTTTCATGTATATCTTTATTGAATAATTTTACAGATATAACAATAATATATACATTGAATGAAAATTCAAACCTTGAGCTGTGTTTCTCATTATTTGTGTCTTGTCCAATTTTCTGTCCTTCCCCCATCTTTCTTCATCTGAAATACTCACCTGTGCTCACAAGTCTTCCAAGCTGAACTCTTCATTGGGCAGCTGCAGTGTTGACCTACTTTTGGCCATTGGGCACAGCTGTGACTGTGAGCCAAAGGCTATGGGGAGACAACTCTGGAGTAGCCAGTGTGCCATTGGGGAAAGAGTTAATGAACTTAGACAGTCAATAAGGTCCTGGGGAGGGATTGTAGTATAGAGAGTCGAGAAATCCCATGTGGATACATGTCAGAGTTCGAATTTGGCACCTGTCCGTCAGTCCGATCTGTCCGATAACTAATCCGACAACCGTAGTATAGAACAAGGCTACGATGGGGTACGGAAATGTGTCCCCCTGGAAAAGTTCCCCCAGGAAATATTCCCCCTAGGATATTTTCCCCCCTTCAAAAATAAAACTGTTATATTAATGAAATTCTATTTTTATTTTACATATATTCTGTGTTTTTCAAACTGAATGAAAAACTGGTGCAAGATGACGGAGGATTTCTTTTAGTGTATTATCTATTATGTTTCATTAATCTTTTATTGTGCTGTGAAATCAGTTGCTCATGTTAGTCATCCAACTGTATGGTCAACCATTGAGAACCTGAGGAAAGACCACGCCCTTGTTGCCACCGCTCTCCTCCAAGATGCCACCAGACACCAACAGCGATAAACCATGTTTATATTTTTTATATATTTTGTTCTGTGGTTAACACTGAGAAATCTGAAGGTAGGGGGGATTTTTTCCAAGTGGGAAAAATCCTAGGGTGGAGGGGGGAGTTTACATTTCCTATACTACACCGGGGCTCAAGCGGTAATATTTTAACGCGAAAATGGTTCGAGTGGGAAATATGTTGAAAAAATCTCGCGTAACCGAATATTTTATTGCACTTACGTATGTTTTGAAATTGTATACTTGTTACTTGTTAATTGTTAGTCCTATCTTTTGTACCAGTTGACATCTGCTGTCAGTGCTGACAATATTGTGGCAAATTATGTAACAACAGTTGTGGCGAGGATGAATGACTGTGGATGAATGATGAAGCTGAAAGTGAAACGAAGAAGTTGAAGTGCAACGAACCTGATGTCTGTAGTTATACCATCCATTTGAACCAGCCACAATCAAAGCCCAGTGAACACCAGCTGCATTTTGTTCAAAGTTGAAGACGTCCTTCTCGAGTTTGGCAGCAAACGCTGATGAAAGACACAACACAACAACCAACGTATTCATTTTCGCACTGTTTGTTCAAGCACCCGTCTGGCTTGCCGTCATTTGTAAATGTCTGTGGCGTATTTATATCGCCCATTAAAATTAGGTCAACCTCTGTACATATCTCGCACTAGAATAGTGCGCATAAGAAAAAAATGGGCGTTCGTTCATTTTGTTTTTCCTAAATGCAGTATGACATAAATAATCACTGTTCGATAATATATTTAGATTTGCTACTTGGAAACGTACTGAATAGTCCTTCGACAGGGGCGATCATTTTATTTTAGTCGCGTGCCAGTCACGTGTGAAGGGTCATTCCCGGTATAGTTCGAGATCAGGCAGAAATTTGCGGGAAAACCAGGAGATCCACGTGAGTTTTGACAGGTGATTATGGTGATTTGTAGAGGTTATTCGAGGCAATGTTTACATAATCCTCGCAACCACGGGACACTTATCAACTGTTCAACTACCGAATGTGGATGAGTCATTCACTCACTAATAGGTGCAATAGATCTCCACATGCCTCGAAGTCGAACCTTCACCTCCCAACGGTAGCCCCAGCACTGCAGAAGGGACCGTAATAATACTGTCATTCATTGATGACAGTATCATTAGGTCCCTGCTGGGGCTACTCCCAACGGTAGTTCAACAAGCTCACTGTCTTGTAAGAGATGCGGCGCGAATCGTCTCGTCATCTTCCGGTCGCGTGCTCCAGTTTACACAACGTAGAGGTGTCTCCAGAAAATTTAGTTTTTTCTTATTTTTTAAGCGACAACGTATGCACTTTTGACGGAAGATCTTGAGTTGAAGCTCCCATCTGGCGTTTACTTTCCTTCCCAAGGGTATTTGGTGGATAGTTTTTGAATAATCCATCAAAACTTGACAAAAAATGTCCTACGAAGCAATTTCAGTGCCTAAAATCGGCTCGGAAACCAGCAAAATTCCGGAACTTGTACCACACAGGGCTATACCGTGGTAGATTATCATCTGAACTTTCCACAGCACCCCCCAAAATATTGTGACTCCACTATTATAAGACCGTAGCTTTCGGTAACATTACGTTGAGTTGTACAAAACTTGAATAACAGCTTCGTCCAACATGAGTAAACGGTTTCGTCTCCATCATATTCTTGTGAGTTAATGGCTTCGTCTTTGCACAATCAGCTGAATTCACTTGGGTTTTCTTCCCAGGCAACCACGTGTAGTTAATATAATCTTGAAGTCAAATTCGAGTTCTGGAAAAGTTGGCAACAGGAGCCATAATTTCAAAATCACACCAAAAGAATCTCGGGCAGTCTGACAAACAATCAAAGTAGATCACTCCTTGTCGACCTTGCCATCCATCTGATCGAAGTGAAAGGAAATGAAACATTTGATACAGTCATTTCCAGTCCCTTGTGTAAAGCTTCGTACACATTCATCCGTTTTTTTCAGCAACGACAATGAGACCACGATAATGCGGCGACGGCATAGAAATCGGCCATATGAAAATGAACTGGGGTGTTACACATACGCACGGCACGGCAACGTCAACGCGTTAACACGGTCTGCCATCAGTCCAGGAGCGATTTTCTTACCGTTCCCGGACATAAAAGCGGCGTGTAACCACAGCCAAACACATGCTTTCTGAGAGGGCAGAGTAGTTACATATACCCACAAGAAGATGCCCCGAAAAGCCATCTTCATTTTATCCAGCCAATTTCTACGTTCCCACTTCGAACCTGAAGTTCGAAGTGGGAACGTAGAAATTGGCTGGATAAAATGAAGATGCGAAAAGCTGAAATGTACATTTCTATGCCGTCGCCGCATTACCGTTGTTGCATTGTCGTTCGCGTTGCGGTTTTCTGAAGACAACGAATTCCGTCCGGAAATTCATAGCGATGATGAGAACAAGGGTGAATTGGTCGCTTGGTAGTACCTCTCCATGACACTTCGACCCTCGGGAATCAAGGGTGAAGTTCGCGGTGCCTTAGATCCAGAGTGGGTCGGAAAAGCCAATTGCAGCTGTAGATGTTCATCCGGGCAACATTAACTATTTATTGGACAGGTTCGTGCCAAATGTTCGCCGATATTCTACGAATAAGCCAATCACGACAAGTTCTGCCTTTTGACTTTGACAATGATTGACATTTAGTTCACGGATATTATCTTCGCATGGCACAATCTTTTGATATTTCCTAACGCCCATCTTACCGAGGTGTGGGAATTCTACATTTCATTACATAATTACCCTTGGCAGATTGACTTCGTTCGCCGTGTATTTCGCCCGATGTCAGCTTCCCCAAGCATTAAGTCACATGTCCCTTCCATTTAAACGAGCTTAACTATTAACTATTTTCAATTATTTGACCTGAAAACAGCAGACACCAGACATGTCAGTTTCATGTGAGTACACGAGAGGCAAGTCTGCGGATTCTGCGCAAGACCAAACCAAAGTTTTCTTGTGCATGCTTTTTTTGGTTTTTCTTAAGAAAATCATATTAGAAACGGCCTAACATATTTGAAAACAAATAAAATCGGCGGCAATTCACAGGGGAAAAATATGTTTTCTAATTTCTGGTGGGGACACTTCAAGGCCCCAATGCAACAAATTCCTCCCTGCTTAAGGTGTGTCTTAGTTCCAGGCTTGTGATTGTCCAGATATGGTGTTTCACTAGCCAATCGACTGTGATTATTTCGGACACACGCTAATATACACAGATAGCACTTGTTACCGCATGGTTGCGTACAGAAGTTTCTATATATGTTCTAACATATTTGAAAACAAATAAAATCGGCGGCAATTCACAGGGGGAAAATATGTTTTCTAATTTCTGGTGGGGACACTTCAAGGCCCCAATGCAACAAATTCCTCCCTGCTTAAGGTGTGTCTTAGTTCCAGGCTTGTGATTGTCCAGATATGGTGTTTCACTAGCCAATCGACTGTGATTATTTCGGACACACGCTAATATACACAGATAGCACTTGTTACCGCATGGCTGCGTACAGAAGTTTCTACGTATGTTCGTGTCATACATTCGAATGTTGCTACCGCCTAACAATTAAAGCCAGACTTTTCGGCAGCAGTAAAACCTTTGATGTTTACGTTTACCACACACACACTTTGGAAATGATGCCATATTTGGATAGTGTGTACTATATTGGTCCACGTCCCACCCGTGTGGTTCCCGGGTGTGAAAGGAATAGGACCCAACGTCGTGATATGACTGAAATATAGTTGAAAGCGACGTTAAATCGTATTCACTCACTCACCCTATTGGTCCGTGGTACCGTGTTTAATTACTGTGGGCTAGCTCGCTAAAGTCAGATATAATATTCCTTGATATTATATCTGGTTTACTGTGATTGGTTCAGCACGTCACGAATTCTCGTCATGCAGGTCTGTTATGTCTACTATGCTACAACACACTGAAATCCCAGCGCGAATAAGATTGAATCTTGAAACGAATGGCTCAAGCATAGCAGATTCGTCAGGCCGACAAACTCGATCCTCGAGCCAAAAGGTTCTGGATAACAGCGAGGTATTGGAGATTGGAGATTTCCTTGGATTGAATAGATTTCCTTGGAATTTCATCAGGAAAATTTTATGTGCAGATTAATGTGCGTAATTTTACTGGGCTGTGATCATTTTGATTACAAAATGTTGCCGGATACCTGTGGCGCTTGAAATGTCAGACAGTCAGCAGAACAATAAAGATGTACAAATGTGACACCGGCATTGACTGGCATTCCAGGGACGTTAATCCTCTCACATTGTGTTTTAGCAGCTGTTTTACCTGACTGCGGCGTTGGTGAACTATAGGTTTATGCAGTCTTGCAGTTCTGCTGGAACTGTCCCATTCATCAACTAATGAGCTGAGTAAGGCATTGGACGAATATTATCAGAGAAGAGACCGTTAACTCAAAACAGACTAAACCGTTTCCGTTAATTTCCATCCTTTAGACGAAGCCGGAATAAAAGTTTCAAACAACAAGCCGAAGATTGACCGAAAATGTCTTAAAGTCACAGAGTCACCATGTTTTCTGTTATAATAAGGAAAGTTCAGTCAATAATCTATCATTCGGCAGCCAAATATGTCAGTAGTTTCAGAATTTTATCCCTTTGAGAGCTGATTTTTTACACTGGGTCGGGTTTATATGCCATGTTCGGTAGAGTACTGATCGATTACAAAAATATTATCAGTCAAATATCCGTGGGAAGAAGACAAATGCTAGATTGGAGTTTAATCTCAACATTTCAAGTCAAAAATCTATAGGTTGTCGCTAAGATAAGAAAGAGAATCATTCCCTTCCGACGATCGCTCACCTTATTGATGGCTAGAGCACGCGACCGGAAGATGACGAGACGATTCGCACCGCATCTCTTACAAGACAGTGAAGCTGAGCCTGAACCCTGCTGACATTTCATTTTGTGATATTGACAATTGTCGTCAATATCACAAAATTAAATGTCAGCAGGGTTCAGCTTGTTGAACTACTCCCAACGGTTGCCCCAATCGGCGCCGGAAACATGCAGGGAACAGGTTCATGATTTGTCATAAGACATTTATTCCACGTCGCTTTCTCAGGTTTACAAAAAAACGCTAGCTAATATTACTGACGAAATTAAGATAACGGAATAAAAACAACATAAATGTAGACTTTGCATATACGACAATAAGAAGTATGTAGAATGGCATGGCTGTGTAGAATGGCATGGCTTCGTTGGTTCCTATACCACATGGATAGTAGGAAACAAACGAAGCCATGTAAACTCATCCTCACGAGCCAGTGTATCAATCGATAGATAACGATCGATACACTGGCTTGGTTAGTTACTTATAGCAGTTCTGGATATAAATAGCTCGAGGGGTTTCCATCAAACCAATCCGCAGTGAGATTTGAGTTTTGACTGGTTTGAATTTCATCGCCGGCCAGACTGCCTTTGAAGTTAGGCTGAAATTGACAGGCTTCAGATACCGACGCACTAGTTCAAACAACCGCAGGGAATGAAATGTACGAGATTGTGTAATAGACGCATCGACTCGAGAACTCATACGAATCACCAAAAAGGTCCAGGTAAATCCATTTAGGGATTACCTCACAGTTGCCTGGCCTGTAGGATATTGGATGGTCGATGTCTACGTAAATTACTTCCAATAAATTATGAAATTAATAAATATAAAAAAAAAATTTAAATCGATTTTTTTTAAAATATTTTTTCTAAGTGTATTTCTCTTTCATCTTTGGCTCAATTAAAGTCATTCCCTATAATGTCAAGCCGAGTCACTACAGTTTTTAATTATCTACCATACCCTGCCCTCTATGACATAGAATAAAAGAGAAGTTGGGAATAGAACTGCTCAACATGGTCATTTCAAAACATTCTCAAAAAAGAACGAAAGCCTAACTTTCCGAATGCCATCCGTTTTTTTTTACTTCCCAAGTGGACCTACCTTCGGAATATATGCGCTTTGAATATCTAAACCTTCCCTTGGGGAGAGAAATTGATTCTTCACGCCGCAACACGACTTTTCAAACTTTTAGCCAGCTCTCCGGCAAAAAGCACTTCCGTCATAATTTTAAGGACCGGGCTATACAATATTATCAGCGACGATTGGTCGAAATTATCCCCAAAAGTCAGGGGCAGATAATCCAGTGAGCAGGAGATGACTTTTGAGGATAATTTCGACCAATCGTCGCTGATAATATTGTATAGCCCGGTCCTTAAAACTATGACGGAAGTGCTTTTTGCCGGAGAGCTGGCTAAAAGTTTGAAAAGCCATGTTTTGGCGCGAAGAATGAAGGGAAGGTTTAGATATTCAAATCGCATATATTTCGAAGGTTGGTCCACTTGGGAAGTAAAAAACGGATGGCATTTTGAAAGGTAGGCTTTCGTTCTTTTTTGAGAATGTTTTGAAATGATCGTGTTGAGCAGTTCTATTCTCAACTTCTCTTTTATTCTATGTCATAGAGGGCAGGGTATGGGGCTCCACTCCTGCAGAGCTTGCTGCAGGATACACCTTGTCTTGAGGATGTGTAAACTTGGCTATATGTAGAAGTATTAAAGATTGATAAAACTATCTGTATGAAAATTTGAAAAATAGTGAAATACATGTACTTGGTTAAAACAAATTTGTACTTATCTGATATGTGTAAAATAATGTGATCTCATAAAAATTAAATGATAAGCATTAATTTAATTATGTAATTGTGTACACAAAAATGTTTAAGAGGTATTGATTTCTATCACAGATTCAAGTACAAAACAAGCTTGAAATTCATAAAATTATATACTAGAAGAAATTAAAGTTAAGACTATCTGTGTGATGAACATTAAATATAATATTAGAAATAGTTGATAAAACATAAATTAAGTAGTGGATATTCAAAATTGTATACATGGTTTGAAAAAAAAAAATTAAATAGACATTACTAAATTAAATAAGAGTGTGTGGATAAAAGGTAAACAAGGGTTGCCATCACATTTGGAAATAAAACAATTAAGAGCGGCATTCAGAAAGTTACATACATAAAACTATTCATTATGAGAATAGGCAACTGAAATGAAATATATTTATAAAATAAATCTGGTGTATAGCCGGGCAATCATTTCAAATTGGGAATGCTGCAAAAATCAGAGAATCTGGTGTTGTCTGACATTAAATTATCTCCCCTGATCGCTGCGTCGATCGTCCGCCAGGTGGCGTGCTCTCCGCGCATGTCCTTCCTCTTTTTCCTTTGCAGTCTTGGTGACAAGACCTGTTTTGAAAGAGCTCCTGTAAACAGTAACTTTTGGATTGTTATAGACGCACTCTAGGGTTATTTTTTTCTCCCGTGAGTTCATTATGAACCAACGTAGTCGCCCAGCTATAAAGATTTATAAGGAACGAATCATGTCGTCAGTTTTAACCAGTTAAAGACTTGCATTTTCTTTGTTTTCAAGTGCAGGGCACAGGTGTGTTTACAGTCAAGTGACATGCCGTGAATGTGCAGACTGGGACGACGTGACCTGGCATAGCTATCCTATGGCGACGCAGTCAACTCTGGAGAGCGGCCACTGACCTGGCAAGATGTCCAGCTGAGAAGCAAGCTACTCAGGCCCTCTTCTACGACTTGGCTGTAAACGAAGTTTTCCTACCACCAGTGGAATCTTCACAACAGTCCCGTGAAACAGTACAGACCCTTCACGGATACAGGATCACAGCTCCACGGTCCAGTTCAAGTTCGTCAGCAAGACGACAAGAAGACAGGTCTTTGAGAAGGACACGTCTACTAGCCGGGAACCGGCGAAGAACAGTACCCTGGAGCTACATTTCAAGACGGTGAACAAGTTACAGACCCAAGACACGGCCTAGTTCAAGTTCACCGGAGAAGATGATGTCACAGACTCTATACCGGAGCCGTTACAACCACGGATCTGGGCAGACCTCGGATAACAGTTCCCGTTCATCCAAGCCTCTGCAACTCAAGAAAGACAAGTCTTCTAGCCGGGACCTGGTGAAGAACCGGGACCCGGCAAAGAGCCGTACCCTGGGGCTTCAAGCTGGAACGGTGGACAAGTCTACAGTCCGGAGCACAGACCGGGACTACCAAGGGAAGTCTAAGAGACGGATTCGATCACCGGAACGGGACCTCGACACCACAGAGCGCCGGGACTCCGACTGCAGAGCACCTCGGACCCGACCATCGGAGAGAGAGGTTACTTCCAGAGGCGGTACTACGGTCCGGAGCCGTACCCCGGAACAGAGAACGACACGGACCTATGAAGTTCGGACTTATCCAGTACGCCGAGAGTCTACGTCTCACCGGGAGTCCACACCTACAGGCCACGGACTTTAGATCAGCATACGGGACCATGGCTCTGAGAGATCACGGCCCAATGCAGAACTCCGAGACCCCGTCAAGCCAAGAGCCTACAGGGACTACCGGGATACCGAGAGAATAGGCAAAGTGCAGACCAGTCAAGCCCAAGCCACGGTGATACGGTTTACTTCTACTGCACCGGCAGGAGTGCTGACACGGACTCCACTAGACAGCCCCGTCACAGACACGGATCAAAGCGAGTCCTCGGATATCAACTCCCGTTCATCCAAGTCCCCAAAGAACCGCCGTACCCCGGAGACACAGACGGACACGGCGAAGAAGGCAGTCCGAGAATCAAGATCACGGACTCCATCACTACAGCGGGACCCCGGCTCAAGCACAGCTCACCGGGACCACGGCACGGAGAAGTCACGGCCCTATACGGAACGCCGAGAGTCGAACAAGCCAAGGGCCTACAGGGAACACCGGGATTCCAAGGAATCACGGCCCTATCCAGACCGCCGGGACTCCGACTCCAGACCGCCGGAGCACCTCGGGAGGAAACTATAGCCCGGAGCCGTACCACGGAACGGGAGACCACACGGACCTATCCAGCACACCGAGAGTCTACATCTGAGAAGTCACGGACTCAAGCAGAACGGACTTATACAGATCACCGAGACTCCATATCCAAGAAGACGCGGACTTATGAGGAACGGACTCAGCCAGAACGCCGTGAGCCGGCCTCTATTCCAGCTTGGACCCGTACAACGGAGCCACACCTCGGTACTACGGCAAGCAGATCTCGTAAACGAAGTCGCACACCGTTACAACGCCGAGATTCCTATCCTGTACGTCATCATCGGGAGAGGGACCGTCCTAGACGTCGGACCCCTTCACCTAGTCCAGCCTACCGGAGTCGGTACCATAGGGACCATACCCCGGAGCGACCTTACAACAGACGAGGGAGAAGCCGTTCACTGGTTTCCCGTCAACAAGCACTGATGGCGAGGAGCGGACGTCTACCCACCATCACCGTAGCCCGGAGCATCGGGATAAAACGGAAGTCCAGAGATGAACAGGGACTCGTAGATCACCATTCTGGACCTGCCCCCAAGGAACAGACTTCTGCTCCAGGGGTACCTTCCAAGGCAAGCCTGGTCAAGAAGCACAGTCATCTCCCGGCTACACAGCCCCTTACCGGGGTAGAGGTTCCTTCATCGGAGACCCGTGAGATGACACGACCCATTCTTCTAGCAACGGTGGGAGGCCCGTTGGCCGAGTGATTTAGATCCCCGACATACAGTGCTGGCAATTAGGTGCCTGACTCTGGGGTCGCTGGTTCGAATCCTGCACGGGACTCGACCAGACTCAGACTCGGACTATGAGGATCACGCACGACGTTCCACTTCCTCGGCATCCTCATCTCATACAGATTCACCTCCTACGTCAGGCGGAGGTAGAAGAATAAGACATGCTACCCTTCAAAGCCAGGATAGCGACGGTACACACGTTGGCTCCAGAGATGCCCAGACCGGTGGTCGGCGATGACAAGCAGCCTGATGACCCCGCCGGGAACGGAGAAAACTTACTACGGCATCTCTTTACGGTTTAAACAAACCTTCTGAGGAGGAAGCTGCGCCAACCTGCGCACCATCTCCAGCATCAGCCAACCTATACGACGCACTGGATCGACAATTGGAGACTTCGTCATCTCTCCAGAAGCCCGGTCCTTACAATTACAACACATATAAGGGAATTCTCTTCACGGAGACAATCCACCGTTCAGGGCCCGAAGTCTGAACCGGATCTTGACAGACTGTTGAACTTCACGAGGACACCAGCGAGGGTACTTCAACAGAAGCAAGCCTGTGCTGTGGAAGATATGATGCTGACACAACACAGAATTACATCATACTCTGATTGGTTCCTGACGGCTATTTCCAAGGTGATTCAGGATCCAGACGTGAAGCATAAGATGGGTCCTTGACCTTTTCACGGCCCAAGATGGATTTCCTCGGCGCCTTATCGACTCTAACAGAGGAGGTCGCCACGGAGCTTTCTCCTGTCAGAACTCGGACAACCCAAGCTAGATGCTCAGAGTGGTGTTCGCCCTTACAAGAAAGGACAGTCCCAAGGTAAAGAGGGAATCTTCCGACCGGGACAGGGGCAACCTCGTCAGTCAGAATTGATGGTTCTCAAGCTTCACCTTCAAACCACTAGGGTTGCAGTCTACAGAAGGGCCATGGCATCTGAAATTAAACAGTAGGCAGATTTATTTTATGCTAAACAGCAACCGTGTTATTAGAGAACCCCCATAGAACTATATATTTTCTGAAAGAGTAGGCTCTTGACATAAAGCCGAAACAGATGTAAGCCTTGTTGACGAAAATCAGGGTCCCCATAACCCATACTGAACTTGCTTCAAACTTCAGGAAAATCCTCTAAAATTGGTCCAAAATGGGTAATATTCCCCCTCCACCAAAGAAAAAACTTGTTATTCAATTGTCCTGAAACTCACCGACAGTGTGCCCAGTCCAAGGACCAACAAAAATTGGCAAAGAAAATAGGGTGTCGACCACGCGGTTTTCAAGCTCGATTTTACACCGTAAAGTATGCCATGTGCTCGTAAGCTGAAAATGGCCCCAATTCACAGCCACACTTTCACACTTCCATCTGCATAGTGAGGCATGGGCCAATCCTACTGGCAAAATACCATGTACTGATTTGAAGCAAATCAACTAGTCAACTGAATGATATCACAAATATCAATAAACAAAAAGCCAACAAAAATTCTCATGGGGTCAAACCTGGCGGAATTTTAATTTCAAAGAATTTGAGGGGGACCAAAAATCCGCAACTATGGACTGAGGCCTTTACGTGAAGGGTACTTTTTGTGGATTTTTTTTTATCTACTCTTTTCAATCTATGGGTCTGTACAAGTATAATGATATATGACACTCAATGGTTGAGAGTCATATTAAGATAAAACAGAGCCACAACTTTCCCCCTACCCCATTCATATTTTGACAGTTTTTGCGACGCCATTTTGTCAGGCTGGACCGCTATGTCGAATTTGAATATATTTGACTGAAAATTTTGCATTCAGTACTAATATTGTTTTCTATTATGTTGAACACAATTCAAAACAATGATATTTTTTACACAGTGAAACTGACCTTACTGACATATGCGTTCGTGTGCAAACACGGATTAACAAGTGAAGAAATTAAAACAATAGCACAGTTCATTTCCCGCCTAATCACCCACGCCAGCACTCAATCACAATAGATCTTCACTTCTTTACTTAGCTAGCTACTGTAAAGATCGTGTGTAAAGCTCCAGCGTATTACGGAAGGATTTTACGTTTACAACGAGTGATAACATCATCTACAAGTCTACAAAGCAACGAAAAGATCAAGTTGGGAAGTATTCTTGTGTATATCTGTCGATAAAATAATGGCCTCTATGTTCTGTTCCGTCTGTGGGAAGTCTAAATCAACGACCGACTTACATTCTGTTTGTCTTGCGTGTCGAGGCAATATTGCTTGTGATTGTACCCATAGATGTCAGGAGTGTCAACAATGGCCCGATGATTTATTTCAAGATTTAATGACCGGGTCTCGTGCGGGTTCCCTTCCCCCTGGTTTAATGTCGGAGACTAATATCATGACTCCGCCCTCCCATTTTATTGAAAATGGGACGGCGAAGAAGCCTGCATCGATTGGCAGTCCTTGGATGGGCCCTTTACGTTCTTTATTAGATAAAGGTATTGCGCCAAGCACTAGTACTTTTGTTTCTGATCTGTCCACAGGTAAAAGGAAGAAACAGGTAAAAGTAATGGGGTCCGTCCTAGATGAAGGTACGGGAGAGTCAGCCGAGGTCACAGTGGAACTAGATCTTCCCGAAAGTGTGTCCCCCATGGAAATCGAGACGAACGAGATGAGGACCACTTTGACTCCGGGCATAAACACTGGTGACGTTGTAAGTACGCCCGTATGTGCTGTTGGGAATGATATCACTGGGGGGACTCCCGCTGGGAATACCCCGATATCTAATAATTCCCAGGTGTCGTTTGTTGGTCGTCAACCAATTTCGACACTCCCTGTTGCTCCAGGGGCAGCCTTAGGCATGGTAAGTGGTGCTGTAAATAACTATGGTGTAATACCAGGTATAGTTAATTTCAGCACAGCAGACAATACCTCTGGTGGATATAGAGACAATGTATCCATGGTCTTACCAGGAGTAAACTCCACGACCTTACGTAATACCCCAGTCACGGGAGTTATCACGCAAGGCCGGGTAGGATTAAATCCCTTGCAATTGAACACCTCTGGGTTGACAAACGCAGGGGATCGAGGTCATTGTTCTGCAGGAACAATGCCAGTTTCACACTTAATACCTCAGAGTGTTAATAGAAACAATACGGCATTGTTCCAGTCACAACAGGGTATGACTGAGAATGGTTCTGGGTCGGGTGTCATAAACCCATATAGGGCTCATTATCAACTTCCTGTCAGCCAATTCCGGTCGCCTGCGGGTTCCGGTATGGTTAACTCCGGGATTCCGGTTAGGACTTTTCGTCCTTCCGGTCCCACTATAAGGAGGCCTGTTGTGACAAACCCCGGTGGGTTGAGACTTCCGGTTCGTCCGGAAATGCAGTGGGCTAGGCCTATTGCATCCCCTTATAGGCGGGTCTCTAATAGTCCACAAATCAATACGGGAGTTCCGGTTATTGATGGTTCTCTGTCTGCTGTTATTCTGCAAAGAATGGAACAACAGGCAGCTGAACTAGATCAGTTCCGGCGACTCTTGACTTCCGCTTCCGGTACTGTTCAGGTTCCATCCCCGGTTCCGACACAGCT
The DNA here is from genome assembly GCA_036873755.1 of Hanleya hanleyi. Classification (NCBI taxonomy): domain Eukaryota; kingdom Metazoa; phylum Mollusca; class Polyplacophora; order Lepidopleurida; family Hanleyidae; genus Hanleya; species Hanleya hanleyi. Next base: position 71,301 of record JAVTVY010028646.1, read on the forward strand.
TCCGGTAGTATCGTCTGATCCGATTGATTTGTCTACTGACCCATCGATGAGACGTCAGGGGGTCGCGCAACGTCAATCCATTGAGGATAATGACAGTGATCATGATCCGGAGAGACGTTCATATTCAGAGGTACTAGAAGCTCTGTACGAGTTGTACCCTAATATGTCACGACCCCCACCGCCGACATCCTCTCGCCTACATACTATGGCAGAGGCTCCGTCGACAACTACCATGCAGACGTCGTCACTTCCTGCGTCAGATGCCATTCATGGTTTATGTTCCGTTCTTGATACGGTTTTAGCCCAGCCTAAAACAATGCAGGAACGTATTACAAGAACGGGAAAACGTGCACTCTTTAGACCGGCTTCCGCTTCGGCACCACTTCCGGTGGAGAAGCCCACGTCTAGAGCGTACGGAATTCATGATTCGGCATATGACTTTAAGGCCGCGGAACCGGAACCTGATCTTGCCGACATATGTAAAGGCAACAAGGTCCCTTCCAAGGTCTTGATCCCGCTAACTGATAAGCAGTCTTCTACTATGGAAGAAGCTGCGCGGCAGGGGGTAGCCATAGCCTCTCACATGGACTGGTTTCTAACGGCCATATCCACTGTGTTGAGCAGGTTGTCGCGTTCGCAGTTAGCAGCCAGTAGTAGTCCTGAGCTACAATTACTGGCGGATCTTCAGAACGTGGCTGCTAAAGCTAATGCTGATGCAATGGCTTTAGCCGCGTTCAATGCTGCGATGGTTGTTCATCTGAGACGACAAGCTTACTTGTCTTCCGTTGTCAACCATGCTCCTGATATAGTCATTCGTACTTTGAAGGAGCAATCGCCAGCATCTTCGCTGTTGTTTAATGGCATTATACCGTCTCTAAGGGATACGGTGGAGAAGGCTAAGCCTAATCCTCCGCCTAGAGCGGGTGGTATGGGGACAGGAAAACGTATTTCTACGGACACTTCCGGTCCACCAGCCAAGCAACCTAGGCCGACTACTTCCGCTTCCGGTCCAAAAGGGAAGTCTCAAGCGGCGGGTCGCATGCCACAACAGCAAGGCCAGACCAATCCCAACTATAAAGGTAAAGGGAAAGGTCGTGGCAAAAAGCAGCAGGGCCGGTGACGATTCGGGCCATGTCAATCTCATGACATGGCGGGACCACGAATTGCCTCAACTTCCGGTCCCGCCGAAATCCAGTCTCCCGGTCGGGGGACGACTTCAAGGATTTTGGCGGAATTGGCAAAAACTGGGGATGGATCCGTGGGTAATCCGTACTATTCGATACGGTTACCCCCTAGAATTTACTATAGATCCACCCCTTACTGCTGCTCCCAAGCCCTCCCGTATACCTATACGGAAGGCACACCTTCTGGTAACACAGGCATCTGTGGACAAACTTATCCAGAAGCATGCAGTAATAGAACTTCCGGTCCACGACCGGTCCCCCGGGTTCTATTCTCCGGTCTTCCTTGTGCCAAAGAAGGATACACCGGAAATGCGCATGATAATAAATCTGCGCAGGCTGAACAAGGACTTCCTGATGAAACCCCCTCACTTTCGGATGGAGTCCTTCCGGTCCATCAGGACCGCTCTGGTTCAAGGGGAATGGTTAACTTCCTTGGATCTTCGGGACGCTTACCTGCATATCCCGATTCATCCAAGTTACCGGAAGTACCTGAGATTCCTGGTCGGTGCTCGCCGTTTCCAATTCCAGGTTCTACCTTTCGGTCTAGCCAGTTCCCCTTGGATCTTCACCAGAGTATTTCAGCCAGTGGCGGCGTATCTGCACAGTCGAAGTATCAAATATCATTTTTACCTAGACGATTCCATTATCAGGAATATGTGCAGAATACAACTCCGATGCGATACAACATTTGTATGGCACATCCTCGAACTACTGGGTTATCTCCCACACGAGGAAAAATCGGAGATAACACCGTCACAACAACGGAACTTCCTAGGCGTGGCGTACGACACCAAATTGGTCATTGCTCGGCCACCGGAAGTTCGTTGGTGCAAGATATGTCGCGACATTCCACTGTTCATCAGACATTCTTGCCGCACTGCCATCCAGTTTGCATCAATAATCGGTCTACTGACATCCACACAGGATGTCACACCACGAGGCCGATTACAGTTACGGCCACTAATGATCTATTTAAATCAGCATTGGCCACACAGGCACAGGAATCCCATGATTCCTGTCACAGAGGAAGTCAAACATCACCTATTATGGTGGATGGACCCTCTCAACGTGATGCCTGGTGTAACACTGCTTCCGTTTCAAGCTACTCATCAGCTGTTCACGGATGCTTCGATGCAAGGATGGGGGGCCCACCTCGGATCCAAGTCGATATCAGGCTATTGGACTCCGCAGGAGAGGTTACTCCATATCAATGTGTTAGAGTTCATGGCCGTCAATCGAGCAATACTCTTATTGATACAGGACCTCAAAGGCCAGTCGGTTCTGGTAGCTACAGACAACACAACTGTCTTAGCTTACATCAACAAGATGGGGGGAACTCGGTCCTCGAAGCTTCTGAAGCAGACCGAGATACTCTACCATCTGTGCTGGCAGAACGATATCATACTTCGTGCCAGACACATACCAGGACATCTGAATGTACTAGCCGACGCACTGTCGAGAAAACATCAGATTATACCGACGGAGTGGCAGCTTCACACAGACATTCTGCGCCAAATCGCTCAGATTTGGGAACAACCGCTGATAGATCTGTTCGCTACTCACCTGAATCATCAACTCCCTCTGTATATGTCCCCTGTACTGGATCCTCTAGCAGTGGGAGTCGATGCTCTATCGCAGGATTGGACGGGTCTAATAGCGTATGCTTACCCGCCCCCTTCAATCCTGCCTCTAGTTCTACAAAAGATACGCGCGCATCCATGCGTGGTTTATCTAATTGTCCCTTGGTGGCCAGCTCGTCCGTGGTTTCCCGACCTTCTGGAATTACTGGTAGACGTCCCAAGACGACTACCTCTTTGGGAAAAACTACTTCCTCAACCGAAGTCAGCAATTTTCCATCACAAACCTCAGGCATTCCATCTGCACGCTTGCAAGTGCTCAAGGATCAGCTCACTGAGGTTGGGTTTTCTAGGGAAGCTTCGAGAAGAATGGTCGCTTCCACTCGATCCTCCACATCAGCTTGTTATCAAGGGAAGTGGAGGGTCTTCCATGAGTGGTGTACTGGAAGAAACATTGATGCCCGTTCTGCCTCTGTTCAGCAGATAGCAGATTTCTTGTTACACCTGTTTCAAGACAAGGGTCTTGCTCCATCTACGGTGGATGGTTACAGATCTGCATTATCTAGGATTATTAACCTGTCTACTGGCGTTAATCCTGCCTCTGATCCTAATCTAACAGCTCTGGTTAGATCGTTTAGGATTGACAGGCTTGTCTCTGTACCAAAACTTCCTAAATGGGATTTAGCATTAGTTCTACGGAGTTTATCTGAACCTCCGTTCGAACCCATAACTACAGCCGATCTGAAATTCCTATCCTACAAAACAGTTTTTTTGTTAGCCTTGGCTTCAGCGGCTCGCGTGTCAGAACTACACGCTTTGGATGCTAGGGAAATTAGGCATGATTCTCGATGGACTTATGTGGTACTTACTACCATTCCTGAATTTGTAGCCAAGAACCAATCTCTGTACGACACTTCTTGTAGAGAATTTAGGGTTCCAGCTTTAGCTGATTTCCTTTCCTCAGGGTTAGAATCGGACAACCTTATGTGTCCGGTTCGTGCCCTTACTGTATATATTAGTCGCACTAAAGTACTACGTGCTGGGCGAAGGCGATTATTTATACCATTTTGTCCCCGGAGCCAACAAGAGATATCTAAAAACACTATCTCTTCTTGGCTCTCCAAAACTATTAGGTTAGCCTACGATGGAGTGTCATCGATGCAGGCTGCGTTGTGTGATGTCTCTGCACATGAGATCAGGGCGCTTGGGGCGTCCTGGCCTTTGTGGACCAACAGGTCGGTAACTGATATTATGAGGGCTTGTTTTTGGAGATCTCACACAACCTTCGCATCATACTACTTGAGAGACATGACACTTATCAAGGACGACCTATTTTCCTTGGGACCACTGGTGACAGCGCAGCAGATCACCGGGGTCGGGTCAGCACACAGACACTAGAGGCCTGTGTGTTTTTATCGGTTTTTAATGGTAAGAACACGTTTCCTCATAAAAAACTTTCTTTTAAAAAAAGGGGGGGGGCACGTGTATATAACTTCCATTATGTCAGCGCCGATGAGCCTGGGAGGTCTGGGCTTACTATAGGGACAGTGTCTACGATACCGTTATATGACCCTGTCGCTATTGAGTCTTTATGGAAGCCTATTCTTATTTAAGTTTTATGGCCAGCATGAAGTCTCTTGCTGACTTCCGTCTAATCCTCACGCCATTAGTCGCTGTCACTTGGACTTCCCTCCGTCCTGCTTTGGGATTCTCGCATATGTCAGTAAGGTCAGTTTCACTGTGTAAAAAATATAATAAATTTACATGTAATTTTTACATTTTTAAACTGAAACTTACCTTACTGACAGAGTAATGGTCCCACCCGACCTCCCCGCTTGGGATCTTTACATTTACGCGTAAGAAGTGGAGATCTATTGTGATTGAGTGCTGGCGTGGGTGATTAGGCGGGAAATGAACTGTGCTATTGTTTTAATTTCTTCACTTGTTAATCCGTGTTTGCACACGAACGCATATGTCAGTAAGGTAAGTTTCAGTTTAAAAATGTAAAAATTACATGTAAATTTATTATATTCACACCCAACACAGGACTGGAAGTATGAAACCAGCACAGGAGCTTGGGCTAGAAGGGGGGGGGAAGGGGTGGATAACTCTTAGCATGACAGGGGAATATCTGTTACATTGTGTATAGTTGTGCCATCTCCAATGCTGGTTTTATGGGAGGGGGTGTGGGGGTGGGGGGGTGGGGGGGGTGTGGTAGGGCTGTTTAATGGTCCCAGAGGAATTATTCTGTGACACTAAAACTTCTGGGAAATTCCTGGGACAATTGACACCCCCTCCCAATAAAACACCAACATTGATGTTGGCAATTCTACACATCTTGTAACAGATATTTTCTGGCCATGCTAAGAGTTATCCCTCCCCCCCCTTTCCAGTCCAAGCCCCTGTGCTGGTTTCAGTCCTGTGTTGGGTGTGAATAGCATTGTTTTGAATTGTGTTCAACTTGATAGTAAACAATAGTAGTTCTGGATGTGAAATTTCGAGTCAGATATGCAAATTTAATGTTACCTGAGAAAATGCCTGTTCTGTCATATAGGTTGCAGTCTACAGAAGGGCCATGGCATCTGAAATTAAACAGTAGGCAGATTTATTTTATGCTAAACAGCAACCGTGTTATTAGAGAACCCCCATAGAACTATATATTTTCTGAAAGAGTAGGCTCTTGACATAAAGCCGAAACAGATGTAAGCCTTGTTGACGAAAATCAGGGTCCCCATAACCCATACTGAACTTGCTTCAAACTTCAGGAAAATCCTCTAAAATTGGTCCAAAATGGGTAATATTCCCCCTCCACCAAAGAAAAAACTTGTTATTCAATTGTCCTGAAACTCACCGACAGTGTGCCCAGTCCAAGGACCAACAAAAATTGGCAAAGAAAATAGGGTGTCAACCACGTGGTTTTCAAGCTCGATTTTACACCGTAAAGTATGCCTTTCTGTGAAGTCATGTGACGCAGTCAGTATGATGTGTTGTAATTTTTTCCTGTATATGGCGAGATTCTGCTGGTGGACGTTTCGTCCCCGAGGCCCGCCCCCTGTACAGACCTTTTGGTCTTTGATATATGTTGGCATTTGTGGGAAGTTGTTGCTGGGTCGACATCGGGCCTTACAGACTAGTCTTTTGTGTTAATTGCCGTCATTTACATCTGACGACGATACAGCTCACCAATCGCCAATATACGAGCTGTCACAGCGAAACAGCTCACCAATTATCAGTATACGAGTTGTCAGAGCATTTCCATCATAGCTCTCTAGATTTGTATCTAATACCGCTTATGCCGGTGCTAGGGGCGTGTGGTCATATCATCCAAGTTGCCACATGAACAGGTACAATAAAAGCGTACCTGAGATACAACACATATCACGAATCGTTAGATTCTTGGTATGTGCTTTAGAATAGGTTAACCAGAAGACTATTCTGTGAAGTCATGTGACGCAGTCAGTATGTCGGCACCTCTTCCCACTTCCCTTATATGTGTTGTAATGTGCTCGTAAGCTGAAAATGGCCCCAATTCACAGCCACACTTTCACACTTCCATCTGCATAGTGAGGCATGGGCCAATCCTACTGGCAAAATACCATGTACTGATTTGAAGCAAATCAACTAGTCAACTGAATGATATCACAAATATCAATAAACAAAAAGCCAACAAAAATTCTCATGGGGTCAAACCTGGCGGAATTTTAATTTCAAAGAATTTGAGGGGGACCAAAAATCCGCAACTATGGACTGAGGCCTAGTCATCCTTTCATCCTTCCCAAGCTTCGAGTCTTCACTCACCTGATTGTAGAACGGTCGACCCTGATGATATAGAAGATCAGCGTCACTCTTTGTCAAGTTTTCGTCGAAGAAGTCAGTCCTTACGTGAGGTCTACTCCAAGTCCCGACACTTCATCTGACGATCATCCTCAGTCTTCTAAGAGCCGGATCCTACTCCTCATCGGATAATCTAGGACTCCACCTACACCCGAGATCATGATCAAGGGAATCTATTTCGGGAGAAACGGCTAGTCGGTTTTGACTTAACCCGTTTTTCTTTGGGGTGAGACATCCAGTCTACAGTGGGCAAGCCTAGTTTCAGATTGAGGTCCCTTCCAAGGCCAAGTCAACACGGACCCGGACACTGGAATAGGACACGAGGATAAAGTCATCTCTAATCCGGAATGCGAATTAGGACTCCAGAACAGAACCTGGGACTCCAGCATTCAGCGGGATGACAGTAGAGACCGGACCAGACGACGGAGCCGGACACTTACTGAGCATATTCGACTCTACAGGAGTTGGACTCCGACTCCCGATTGTCGTCACTTTCGGCGTTTCCAGAGGCCTTTTTCGAGTTTCGCCTCGATGATCATGGCGGTCCAGGGATATTTCCAGGGACCCCACGGATTATGTAGTACGGCTACATTCAAGCGGCAAGCAGGTTTCCGGCATATGGAACCTGCACTGAGAACCAGACCATCAACACCATGACCCAGAGGTCCGTTGGATGGAACTACAGTCTACTACTCACCCGGGACCTAGCACAGTTTTGGCTAGCTCCAGGTACTCCTCATTACAGTTTTTCAACTACAACTGCTCCTGAGGGCAAGAACAAGCAATCTAAGGATGCTCGTCCCGGAACATCTTCACCCCCCTTCCAGAGTGGCGATGCCGGATCCAGTTTCAACCGAGCACATAGAAGTTCACATTCACCGATGCGGAATTCATAGCTTAGAGGGGTCCATTAGTCCGGCAACAGATAGCCGACACATCACATGGATACCACGATAGACAAGCAACGCATCATCTTCCTTAGGGATATCTACGCTAAGAAGGCGGTTCCCCTTGGAGGTTGCGGTTGTACAACACATCAGCATTGATTACGAACGTTCAGTACGGTCGTCAGTTGCGTCAAGTTTGGGGGGGAGCAAGATTCCAGTCACTGTCTTCTAGAAACATCAACACTGGTCCTAGCAGCACGGTATCAGCAATACCATGTCACAACACCATGTGTTTCACATCACTTCAGGGTTTCCGCCGACAGCTTCCTCCAAGTCCTACAGGGTACTACAACCGGAAGATCACTTTTCCACGGAGGCACCGGGACCCGCAACGGCCGAACCCCCACGTCTGCTACGGTCCAGAATTTCCTTGCAGACCAGGGTTTTTCTCCAGGACCAATTGTACAGACAATGACAGCAGCAAGCTACTATTTACTGTACAGTCGCATCAAGCCCGGAGAATGTACTATAGTAGAGGACCTGTGGCCAACACTGTTTCTGTTCCAGCAACAGCTGGTTTTTCCTTCTGCATCTGTATCAGGACAGGGAATCTCAGTCAAGCAGTACACAGGGGTATCACTCAGCATCATCCAGGGTTGTCAAGTTCACCCACGGAATCGACTACATTCCAGCATTTCGGCTTTCCATGGTCTTCACCTTACAGTCTCGCCGAACACATCAATTACCACCCAAGGAGACCTGGATGTGGTACTAGGGCATTCTTACGCCTACCATTCAAACCAGTTCTACCAACTGTAGTCAAGATCCTGTCCTGCAAGACAGCTCCATGACAGTCTTCACTACGCAATCAGAGCATTGCGCAGTAGAACCTAGTTCCTTGACAGGGATGACAGACTGGTCAACCAGATCCTTTCATCCCATCCCGGATTTCGTCATTTAGAACGATTCCACACGTCAGGGACCAGACGTCCAAAGACTGTACCAGATTCCAGCGCTAACAGATTTCGTGTACCTGCTGGAGGAGAAGAGGTTTTTTATATCCAGTCAGAGGCCTGGGGCACTCTTTATAGAACCGACAAGGGGTTCCAGCTGTCTTCTTCTCTCATCACTTCTAACAGACCCATCAGCTGACATCACTAGTTCATGATCACCGTCTGGGTTGAAGAAGACTGCCGACTGGTTTAACCAACTCGCCATCAACGCTCCTTCTCCTTTATGGAGACATCGTCTCACAAGATTAGAGCCAGTGTGACGTCCGGGCCACTTTGGGGAAAACTTATCGTTGAACGATACTGTTGACACCTGCGCTTGGACGATCAATTCAACTCATGCTGATTGCTATCTTCAGACATGTCTGTACAGACAGATAGGATGACTACACTGGACCTATAGCTACAGCCCAGTGTATAGTCTACCACTCCTATCAAAAAAGGGGGGGGGGGCGCCGCTCAAGCAAGCAAGATCCCGACAATTCCACAAGCATAGAAGACAGACCATGCCGGAGACGAAGGGACTTCAAGGCATCACGATGGCATCTGATTATCTAGCCAAGTATGCGAGCAAAGGGTAGGAACAGAGTCCACCTCTCGCCGCATTACTTGTAATACCTCGAACTCCCTACGCTTCTATACGACACGGGAATTATCAGGATATTACTGGGCATATTAGATTTACAAAATCAGAACAAGGCGTGCTCCGCTTAATCCAAAAGCAAGTCACAAGGCCGGCTACCCAACCTCCTCTGTTGGGAGTCTGGCATTTAAGTGATAACAGGTGAAGATTTGAGACACAAACATTAAACATTTATAAATAATGTTGGTGTTTGTTATCAAATCAAACCTGTTATCAACGTTGATTTGCCCAACCCATCCTCCCCTCTTTGCTCGGCCTTGACTCAAAACAGGTCTTGCACAGCATGGGAAAAAGAGGAAGGACATGCGCGGAGAGCACGCCACCTGGCGGAGGATCGACGCAGCGATCAGGGGAGATAATTTTGTTTGCAGGAGATCTCCAAATGGAGGAATATTGGCATTTAAGTGATAACAGGTTTGATTTGATAACAAACACCAACATTATTTATAAATGTTTAATTTTTATAAAATAATAATAAATAATATGTAAAAGTTTATAACACGAATGATCCCACTATGGGGGTAAGGCCATTGTCACTTGATTGGTTGTTTAGCATGACCTTTAGTTTTCAAATACATGTACACATGCCTGCCAGATGCTTTAATTATTAATTATTAAATTGCAGACAAATTGTATACGAATATGAAGAAAATGAGTAAGTTTTACTCATATTAATGTAAATCCGTCATCTATTTTAATTATTTGCCCTCAAAATATAGATGAGGGCTGGTTATGCTAAACAACCAATCAAGTGACAGTGGCCTAGCTACATCTGAAATAAAATAGCGAATGACAAATTGCCTTGGTGAAATTTCACAAGGCTATGTAGCAACTACTAATGAAACAATGGTCGCAGTTATGACAATGTGTCATTGGCAGATCTTTGTCAGGTCGCCAGGTTGTCAACTGCATTGTGACAATGGCAGGTCACTCTGTCACTCAAACAAAAAACAACAAATTGTAGCGAGCATGTTGATGCTTATTGTCACGACTGGAAACCAATAGTTGTTTGAGGCAAAAATATATCACACATGATGTATGACTAAATATTTGATATACTTGCAATACAAGCGTCTAGAATAAAATAAAGAATATCCGCGTCCATAATCCAAAGACCTATTCCATATCCATATAACAGTATTAACACCAAATTCAAAAAAGACAATCATAGTATACATAAACATAGGCTAGTTTCCTGCAAGAGAGAAGCAGTCAACAGTTTTCAATGATGCCGACAAGACATCATGATGTTCCAAAAATATAAAATCCGTATCGCTGATCAGTATTGTTAATCCATAATAATCATTCTAAAGTCATTATCTAGAGAATGGTGTATCTCAGTCACGCTTTGATTGTGACTGTTCATATGAGCACCATGAGGATCTTGAAGTACATGGGTTCATACGGCCCCTAGCCCCGGGTTAAGCGGAATTAGACACAAGTTACGAAACGTAATGCCATAGATCTTGCACGCTACATTCGTATTTTGCTATCAGCATGTGATATGTATCGCCAAATTTGCAGAGTTTGCAAATGCAGTCTGCAAATGTTGCAATTGCAACAATATTGGTTGACTGCATACAGAGTTGCCAGCAAATGTTGTAATTGCTACAATATCCAACGGTTGACTCTGCATGCAGAGTCGCCTGCTAATGCCACAATTACGACATTAGCTGTCAGCCTGACAACTGCTAATGACACAATTGTTACAATTGTGACAACTGTGTCATTATTAGTTGCTACAGTGCTACCCTTCGTTAATCAATACTCTATAGGCTAGCTGATCTATTGACATATAGTCAAGCCTACCATTCCTTTCCATTCTCTGTAGACACCTTGCCAAATCTGACATTCTTTTTGGTATTTTTTTAGTCGGAAAAGTTGCCGTTTGTAGAAACGCAGTCTGCATGAGGAAAGATCACTAAAATCAGAAGTTCATTAACTTCTGCTAAAATCCATCATTGTAACATCGAAAATGTTACATCTGTACTTTTCCAAAGATGCCGCTTTGGCACACTATTTAGTCCACAGAATAAATCAGAATAAATCTAACTCTCCAAGCAAACTGGACTCAAAAACAGAAACCAAACAGCTTTATTTCACACATTTCCCAATATCAGCAGCCATATTAATGGAGGCCTCTCAAGCAGAATAATCACAAAATTAGTTATCCCTCTTATTTGTCATTTGATCGGTTAACATTTTCAAACACTCTTGACATACTGATTTTCAGTACAAACAGAATAAACAGACAAAATGGGCCACTATCTCGGTTTGATTGCACTGACTTAAATGCAGCAATTAGATATGTACTCATATTATTTGTAACAAACTCATCTTCATTATTAGTAGCCAGAAGTTTATAATTAGGCTGCAATATGTTAAAATTTACCCACTTTTGTTCAATCGTACGATGAGTAATCTCAGATTTGTCTATTTTTGGCAAAGCTTTGGCTATTCCCTCTGCCAAAGAAATTAACTCCCTTATCTGGACATCAGGTGGTGTGGCGTGCCTCGTGCATGCGCCATCCCTTTCTCCCAATTGTACGTCTACCGGTACAGAGATAGATGAAACTTGGAGAGCTAACTTTATATACTGATTATTGGTCGTGAATGTTTTGCAAAGTACACATACTTTAGTTAGCAGTATTCTATAATGTCTGCGTTCTAATGTATCTACCCCCTCAGCCTCTTCTGGTCATTGGTGCACTAAATGTCGACAATTTGTGAAAAAGAAAGACACTCACACTAAAAGCATCACTTGCCGTTATTGAGCTGTGTGCGCCATGGCAAACCTGTAAAGAGTGTGCTACGTGGGATATTCCTACATGTACCTGGAGTACGTTACCGCCAGAACAGTCCCTGCAAGCTGTCATTATGGAGATACAACAACTTCAAGATCTACCAACGAGGCCATTCAACAGATAGGAAAATTCTTCCACTCCAGAAAGGCCTGTCAACTTGGACAGCGTACATAGTACAGCCTCGTCAATGAGAATCCAGCAATCTGCAAAAAATCAGTCCAAGACATCAGAAAGTTATACAGCCGGACAGGCACCTTGTTCCTCATCCATTGTCATCCGAGAGTCCGGACTGTGAAAGAACCAGGGTCGATCAATGAACAGATATCAGCTCCAGTGTCCTGGATTCGAGCCCACTCATAAAAAAGAAATAAGAAATCTAAGACATGATGTTCTCAGAAAAAATTAATCCACAAGATAAGTCGCATAGATGAGTGCATATATCTTACATGTTGATTTACCCAGAGCTGACTGTGAACCCGAAGTTGACTCAACAGTATTGCCAATGACCGTAATTCCGAATAAACCTGTCAAGCGGGCCATATATACAGAGATTTCACAATCATGACAAATGGAAAAATCGAACGAAAGAGAAGCGGACCCCCAAGTCGTGTCGTATGAGCGAAATTGTAGGCGGATTTGAGCCATTGACATGGAAATCCTAGAGAAGCGGACAGGGATGAGAGCCATAAGTTTGAATCTCAGAATTCTAAAAAAAATGACTGAGCCACGGAAATGGCATGAGACTTCAGATCGGGACCGACCTAGGGTCAGCACTCAAAAGTCTACATGTAGGCATCATAAAAAATCAGATTCTCCAGATAGGCGGAATGGGACTAAAGAAAATCAGCTGAAGGACATGACGAATCACTGGATCGATGAAAAACAGACCCGGGTTTCAGAAGTCGGGCCCTTAATTAAATCTCCGGAATGGAAAAAGACACGAAAGAATTTAGAACACAGTTCTCACTCTCCCCATCCCAGATGATTGTGTAAGCATACATGTTCCTCATGAAGTTGGTGCTCCAGTTCACATTTCAGGAACTGGATTTTCCTGTCAACCAAGCCCATTTTTGGGAAAAAGCTTGCTGAAGCAACTTAGGATCTTTATATGCCGATTGCCTCATCTCAGCGTCCACTTAGATACTCAATGATATTTATTTGCGACGTGGTCAAGATCATTCTCTTGAAGTATCATCCAGCGAACTCAAGTTTTTACAAATTACAGAGTCACTGGACAGAGCTAATGCCCATATCATGGGAAATATGGTTGTTTTTGTCATTAAAGCTTCACCTTCTATTACAATTGCCATTATTCTCCTCTGGAGATCTCCTTTGCAAAAGAATTAAACAGTGCTCACTCTTGTGGTCCTGGGTCACCCAGGCAACGTGTTCCACGCATGCGCCCATTGATCCCTTGATAGCTCATATTTTCCTTTTGCAAGCCAGCTAGCTGACGTGTTTTGGAAGATCTCTGCTTGATTATAATCTAGCGTAGTAAAAGTATTTATTAGAGTAGGAAGGTTGGTAAGAATATGTCTGATGTAGTCACTCCATCTCGTCATTCCAATCGTATTTCTTGCCAGACTTACAGGTCGCTTGCTGATCGTCACTCTGCATGCCATTTCTGTCGACCGCAGATTTGTACACAACAAGATCCGTGTGGTGAATGCAGGGATTGGGACGACGAAGTTTGGCTCCGCTATTCCTCCTATATGCAATCTACAGCGATTGCGACGTCGTTTAATATCGACCGTTTGAAAGGGAAAAGGAAAGCCGCAGCCCAGCGTTTTCTACAGGGTATTCAAGCTTCAAAGTTCAATCCCAGTCATATCAGCCTAGCGACAACAACAACAACAACAAGAACTCCCCCGGCGCAGTATCGGGAGATCGTCAACCCGGAGGATCATTCCGATCCGGAGTTTTCGCATAGGATGACAACCCATGTCAAGCTGTCGGACCCGGACCCATTACATCTGGACACTTTTTCACCCCGGACCCGGATATCTTTATCCCGAAGCCCGGAGTGTTCGGATGTATTGGAGATTGTACCTATCCCGAAGTCGGACTCTACAATCAAGACCAAGAAACCGACCACGGTACAGCCTAAAGCCAAGGTTCCGGCACATCAACTCCCAGAGAATTTGAGCCGAAATACAGACCGGGATCCCGATATCACAGATCCCAGGAACCCGGACTCCCGGACTATGGAGGACCGGAACGATCAATTGAGACAATCAACCCGGAGTTCCGAGCACCGTCATCACAGAGATATAGATCGCCTTCCTCACTCCGGTCGTCGTTCCCGGAGCCCGGATCGTCGGCGTATGGAAAATACGGATCTGGAGAGGAACCGAAATCCGGACTCGGATTTTCATCAATTCCAGCGACATTCTCGGAGAGATGATCGGGATCGGCAGATGTTCAGACCCAGAAGCCGGGAAACCCGGAGATTTTTCCGGACGAGTCCCGTTTACCGGCCATGTTCCCGTAGTCCGCCTAGATATCGGCGACAAAACCTCATTCGACCTGAGGTTGAGATCCGAAATAGATCAACTCGGGATCCACGTGAACCCAACCATAGTTCACATTCTCCCAACCATAGTTCACGTTCTCCCAGACGACATCAACCAACTGAGACGAGTGGACATCATATTCCACTGGAAAAATCTACCTTAGGAGATATTTCAAAAAAACGGACTACTTCCCCGAAACGGAAACGGACTTCACGGGATATCAACACTATCCACTCTAGTCTACCTGTTCCTTCCCCACCACAGAGGCGTAAAGAGAGAACACACACAGAGACGTTGTTTACCTCCATGATATTACTGCAGACGCAGATTTCCGAGAAATCTTCGGAGAGTGAGAGAAGTCAAAATTCCCCGTCTCCTTCTGCTTCCCCATCACGGAAACGAAGACGTACTCGTTCTCCTTCACCACAGTTGTCCGCATCACCACCTCTGGATTCAGATTCTGATTCGGATAAGAAGGAGGTTATACCTTTCAAGACCAAGATGGCGGCGATATATAAACTCAAACCTAATATCGACCGACCTTCGGAAGATGAGAAGTCAAAGGCTCATAAGAAGAAGCGTCTCACAGCAGCCTTCACCAACGATTCACCTATGGTTGACCAGGGAGACCCGACAACTTTTCCCCCATCCCCGGAGTGGAAGAGATTATTGGACCAGTACGAGGAGTGCAAGCTGACTTCCAATGCCGTATATCCTAAACGTCCGGGAAGCTTCAAGCCTTATATCCTGCATAACAGACTACTTCCGGATAAACCGGCACGTGTAGATGGTGACATCAGTACTATTTCATTGACACCGAAACCATCCATCATCGACCTCCCCGTATTACAGGCATTACAGGTTGAGGAGATGATTTTACATCAGCACCGGATCACTTCGTACACAGACTATTTCATCGCTGGAATGAAAAATCTCATTTTAGAAATTGGCGAACGTACTCAACATAAGGATGCCGTTTCCATCATCATCATGACCAATGAAGTCGACTTTTTGGGGGGATTCCTTGACTCCTTAGACAGAGCTAACGCCCATATCATGCAGACTGCGGCCTTCTCCTTCTCTACAGTACTTCAAGCTAGGAGATCGGCTCACTTAAAGAAACTGAAGACAGATGTTACACCGCATGCTAAGACGTTACTACTACAGCAACCGTTCGCCTCACATACGCTGTTTAACGATACCATCCAGACTGTCAGATCTGAGGTTCAAGATGAGAGATCCTCTCGTCTCATTGATGTCTTAGCGAAACAACGCCCTACTCTGGACAAGTTTAGCAGACCGAAGAGCCAGGGGAAGACATCAGGACAAACCTTTACCAAAAACACCAAGAGTGACCAGCCCAAACGTGGTAGTTTTCGAGGTAAAAGCAAACGCCGTGGTGGATCTCAGTTCCAACCCCCAGCCTCTAGGGGAGGGAACTCCGGTCACCATAACTAATCAACTGACAGCTTCATCAAATCTCATCATGCCTCCATTTCATCAATTTCAGTATCCAGTCGTCGGAGGACGCCTGCAGACGTTTTGGCAGAATTGGGAAACCATTACCAACGACAGGTGGGTCATAAGAACCTTAAGAGACGGATTTCATCTTTCATTCATCAAGTTCCCAAGTCTCATCAGGTATCCACAGCCTCCGAAATTCCCGATTCAACCAGAACATCTGCAGACATTAACATCTTCAGTTCAAATGTTAATCAAGAAGCAGGCCATTCGAGAGCTCAGCCAGGACGAAAACACTCCCGGATTTTACAGTCCTGTATTCTTAGTCCCAAAGAAGGGCTCCAATCAACTTCGCATGATTTTGAATCTTCAACGTCTAAACCGAGATCATCTTACAACTCCTCCAAGGTTCAAGATGCCGTCCATTCCTTCCCTTCGGTCATGACTTCCTTTGAAGACTTGGATGGTATCTATCGACCTTCAGGACGCCTACCTTCATATCCCCATTTACCCACCTGATCGACGTTATCTTCGTTTCGCCGTAGCCGGAAGGAGGTTCGAGTGGCAAGTTCTTCCTTTCGGCATATCCAGCGCCCCATGGTGTTTCACCCGCATTACTCATCCCATCGTCTCGTTCCTTCACCTACGGGGCATCAATATAGAAATTTACATAGACGACATCCTACTGTGGGCCGTCGACAAGGATCTTCTCAGAGCCCAAACCGATTTCGTCCTTCAGGTCTTACGTCAGATTGGTTTCATCCCACATCCGGAGAAATCGGAACTACAACCAGCTCAACAGAGGCAGTACATAGGGGCACTCATCGATTCTCAGAGGGGCATAGTCTTACCGCCGGAGGATCGATGGAACAAAATCCAACAGATAATAAGACAATTCTTATCGTCACAATACCAACCATTGCAACGATGGCAGGTCCTTCTAGGACTGTTAACGTCAACTCAGGATTTGACACCGTGGGGTCGACTACAAGTACGACATCTACAATTCCATATCCAGCCGTTCCTACGAATGCATACAAACAACCCGAGGGTGCCAGTACCACAAAATCTACATGCACACCTCAAATGGTGGCAACATCGACTCAATGTTATGATCGGAATGCCGTTTCGTCCGCCTCACCCAGACCATCATCTCTTCACAGATGCATCGCTGACGGGCTGGGGAGCTCACATGGGGGACTTGGAAGTCGCCGGGCGTTGGTCCCAGGAGGAAGCTCAACTTCACATCAATGTTCTCGAAATGTCGGCCATCGTGTATGCGGTACAACATTGGTTACCCCACATTTCCAGGTCGTCCCTTCTAGTGTCCACAGACAACACGACGGTAACAGTGTATGTGAACAGGCAGGGCGGCACGAGATCACATCAACTATTTCTCAAGACACTGGAATTACTTCAGCTGGCTCAGAATCATCAGTTCCACATTCGAGCACGGTACATACCGGGGAAACTCAAGGTCCTGGCAGATGCCTTGTCCAGACCCGACAAGATCTTACAGACGGAGTGGATGCTGCACCCACAGGTTTTTCAGAGTGTAGCACAGATTTGGGATCAACCTCAACTAGACCTGTTTGCGACCAGGCACAACAAACAGATGGCATGTTTTGTCAGCCCGGTCCCAGATCCGCAGGCCCTAGCAGTAGATGCGTTGTCGTTGGATTGGAGCGGTCTACTAGCCTACGCCTTCCCTCCAATAGCCTTGATTCAGATGATCCTCAAGAAAATTTCGGAGGAACAATGCATCATCATCATGATAATACCGTGGTGGCCTCAACGTCCTTGGTTCCCACAATTACTACTGCTACTCACAGACACACCTCGACAACTACCAGTATGGCGAACTCTCCTCAATCAGCATCGTCAGGGAGTTTTCCACGAGAACCCGGCCTGGATGAAGTTACACGCCTGCAGACTATCGAGCATTCCCTCAGAACGAAAGGCTTTTCAACAGAGGTTGCACAGACGATGGTCAAAGACAACAGGGAATCAACCAATCGAATATATCAAGCAAAGTGGAAATATTTCAGATCATGGTGCAGAGATCAGAGACAATCAACTCAATCCCGATTCTGCCTCTTTATCCATAATTGCTGATTTCCTCCTCCATCTTCATAGAGACAGACACTTCCAGCACAGTACGATAGAGGGTTATCGTTCTGCCTTATCTAGAGTGTTACGACTATCTATCAACTTAGATATTGGACAGGACAAGGACATTTCGTCACTCCTTAGAGCTTTCGCCCTCCAGTCCCGACGAACACTACAGTTACTTCCTAAATGGGACCTTGGTGTGGTATTGAGCGCATTCCTAAGACCTCCATTTGAACCACTAGCGGATGCAACGATAAAAGCAGTATCCTACAAGACGGCCTTCCTGATGTCATTTGCACTGGCAACTAGAGTTTCCGAACTTCATGCTTTAGAAAGGAAATCACTAAAGTGGACTCAGGACTGGTCAAGAATCTCATTACGTCCCACCCCAGAGTTCCTTGCGAAAAACGAACCAACACTGCCTGGACCACTCGCTAAGCGTCTCTACAGCGTTCCGGCGTTATCCAATGTGTTGGACTCGAACCTAGACGAGGACAGATGTCTGTGCCCAGTTAGGGCATTACGTCATTACATTCATCGCACAGACCCAAACAGAGGCACCAGACGTCTACTATTTCTATCTTTGAAACCTAATGCTACAGCGGATATCACTAAGAACACCATAGCTTCATGGTTGAAGAAGGTTATTCAGTGGACGTATGAACTCGCTATCGACAGTCCTCCCCTACTGTCCTCGGTGTCATCGCATAAAATTTGTGCACTGGCTACGTCTTGGCCTCTTAACAAGAACTTATCCGTCGCTGACATCGTCAACTCATGTGCATGGCGATCTAATTCGACATTTACCAGTCATTACTTGAGAGACTTATCCATTCAGGCAGATGGAGTGACTACATTGGGACCATTAGTGGCTGCCCAGCATGTAGTCCTTTAATTCATACCAAGAAGAAGAGGGGGGAGCGGAAAGATCAAGACAAGAGCACTCTGGGTAAGTGCATCCTCATCTTTGAGACGGAGAGGCCTTACGAGGAGCGGCAAGACGGATTATGTCATAAGACACCATTTTGGCAAACGGTCTATAGTGACGGATCGGATCCTTCCACCGCACTAAGTTCGTCTTGCATATCTCCTCATAATGCCTATTTGCCTGTCATTACGGCTTGGTTTATTATGTGGTTTTACATTAAATACAGAGTTCAACTCAGGTTACGTGTTCCGCATGGCTGCGTTAATGATTAATCGACCGGCTACCCAACCTCCTCTGTTGGTAGTCTGGCAATTGTAATAGAAGGTGAAGCTTTAATGACAAAAACAGGAAACATTTAACAACAATGTTTGTGTTTTTTATTAAAGCAAACCTTCTATTACACAGATGCACCCACCCTACCTCCCCGCACGCTTTGGCCGTTACTCAACACGCCAACTACTGCGGCAGGAAAATATGAGCTATCAAGGGATCAATGGGCGCATGCGTGGAACACGTTGCCTGGGTGACCCAGGACCACAAGAGTGAGCACTGTTTAATTCTTTTGCAAAGGAGATCTCCAGAGGAGAATAATGGCAATTGTAATAGAAGGTTTGCTTTAATAAAAAACACAAACATTGTTTTTAAACGTTTCCTTTCTCTTACTCATCTTTAATCCATGCTCAAAGATAATCATGCCTGAAGCTAACGAGAACAAATCTTCCCAAATCAGCGAAGCGACAGCTGTTCGTATTGGAAACCCTCTTCAACGGGACTGTCAGTCAGTGCGTACGTATACCACATTCATTTCAGGAGAGAGAAGAGGTTTTCTCGTATGACTTACCCAGTGAACGTGGTCCCAAAACATCAGTGTGCCAAACACAGGGTTCACACGGCAAACCTTCAAAGTGATAACAGTGATAGAATTTCCAACAATACTGCCAAGGACATTTTCATCCCTTGAACCAGCAACAGGGCGGAGGATGACCAAAGTTCCAAGGCAAGCAGCACCAGTCCTCCAATAGAGGAAGAGGTGGCCAGCACGATGACTGACTTGGCTCTTGGGTCACCAAATCATTCTATCATTTACTCAACCAGCGATTACAGTATTCCACCATTCCACAAGTTCCAGCATCCGGTAGTAGACGGCGACCTGCAGAGCTGGGAGAAATGGGACATCATCTCCTCAGACACTTGGGTAAAACAGACCCTATGTGACAGTTTTCATTTGATTCCTGCAGAGCTTCTGGGAGAACTGGGACATCATCTCATCAGACACAAAGGTAAAACAGTTTTTGTTTGATGTTTGAACATTATCCTAATCTCATCATCTATCCCAAGCCATCTCGGATCCCAGTTCGACCAGAAGATTTGCAGACATGTGAACATCATTGAAAATACTCATCGACAAGGGAACAGCATGGGAACTTCCTCCAGACCAGAATTCACCCAGTTTCTAAGGTCCGGTTTTTGTCATCCTGAAGAAGGACTCGAGCCAGCTGCGTATAATAATAGACTTCATCAACTCAACAGAGACCGTCTAGCCCCACCATCAAAATTCAAGATGGCGACCATCCCATCACTCTGGTCTCGTCTACTGCCGGACACGTAGATGACATCCATCGATTTGCAGGATGCCTACCTCCATGCCCCCATATTCTCATCTCATCGGCGTTATCTTCGATTCATAGTAGGCAAGCGAAGATTTAAATGGCAGGTATGCCCTCCCCTTCGATATCTCCGTCTCCCACAAGGATCACGAGCCCAGTCGTCACATACATCTCCATCTTCGTGGCGTCAATATTGAAGCCTACATAGACGACATTCTGATGTGGGGGACCAGCCTGCAGTACTCTCTTTCAAGCATTGCTCTAGAGGTACTCCGACAACTTGGATTAACACCCCATCCAGTCAAGTCGGAGTTGTCTTCAACACAACGCAGGTACATCAGAGCGACATATGGACAGAGCGATCGTCCTGCCCCCAGTGGATCGGTGGACCAAGATACGGCTTCAAATGAACGCTTTTTTATCATCACTGTTCCCGTCGTTACAGCAATGGTACGTTCTTCTCAGCTTTCCAACCTCCGCTCAGGACTTGATGTGCTATGGCAGACTGTTTCTTCGTCCACTGCAATTTCATCTTCAACCATATCTGCACACATTCAGCATCAAGCCACAAATACCTGTTCCACATCATCTTCAACAGTTCATGTACTTTCATTGGTGGCAGTTCCACTACAACATAATGTTGGGAGTGTCGCTACATCCATTTCACCCAGCCCACCACCTCTTCACTGGCTATATCATCATCTATTGTCTGTTCTGGTGGCATGCGAGAACAGAACAGTGGTGCATTATATAAACAAACAGGGTGGCAGGAAGTCTCATCTCTTGTTCTTGAAGACACTCAAACTGCTTCTAGAGGGTCAACAGAATCAATTTCATATTTGTGCACGTCACATTCCGGGTCAGCTCAATGAGATAACAGACAGTTTGTCCCGACCTGACCAGATTTTACAGACGGAATGGTGTCTACATTCTGATGCCTTCAGACAAATCCCGACCATCTGGGAACAACTGCATCTCGATCTGTTTGCAACAAAGCACAACACCCAGCTTCCATTATATGTCAGCCCAGTACTTGATCCACTGGCCTACAATGTATGCAATCGATGCCCTGTCCATCAGCTGGGACAAACTTATGCGGAGAATCTGGACATCTTGGAAACCGATGTTGGCAGAAACATGCGATACAATGTAGAAAATGTCGCCAAACAGGCCACAGATAGTGTCACTGTTTCATATCTGTATGAAAAATTGGCCAAGTGCTAAACATGAGTGCCAACATCAAACAGTGCCCAATAGACTCAAATGGGAATGATCTTAGTGCGAACTGTTATATCGATAGAGATCCTTTTAATATTCTCTCTGTTATGTGCTCAGAATGTGATTATATCCCATGTAATGAATATGATGTAACATTGAGGCCCAGTATTGAAGGTATTGAATGTGATAGAAATGATAGAAAATCATATCGAGAAAGTGAGCCAAATATTGAAGGTGAGAAATTTTGTAACACGTTATTGCCAAACTTATTTAACTCCAATGAACATACATGTTTGCTAGAGTATATTAGTGTCTATAGTTATTTTCATACTGTTAGATTCATTGACTATCTCACTTTGAATGTATACCTTCCACCAATGTATGACATGCCTTCTAACCTTGGAAAATAAAAGAACAAACGTATAACTTCCAAACACTTCAAAATACTGCCCCAAACATTAATATACGAAACATTTTCACCCAACTTTGCCTTGTGAAAAAAAGGTACTAAAATTGCTCACCTAAATGTTAGACATCTAATACCTAAACTTGATGAGGTGACATTACTAATAAATAACCTAGATGTTTTTGGTGTTACTGAAACTTTCTCAGACGATCAAACAGTAGATAAACATATTTACATTGATGGTTTTAATTTAGAGAGACGAGATAGGTTGCTTAAGGCAGGCGGGGGAGTTGTATATTTATCTGCATTTATATGCCATGAAAGGAGAAAAGATTTAGAGGTAGACAGTCATGAGGTCATATGGATTAAAATAAAACCGTCTCATTCCAAATCGTATCTGGTAGCTTTCGATTACCGCCCTCTGGACTCCCTTGCATCATGGATGGACACATTTGACAATATGTATTACTAGGAGATTTCAACACAAATCTTTTTCAAGATAACACAAAATGGACAAGTTATATTGATGGCCACAGTCTTGAGCAATTAGTGAATGAGCCAACTCGTGTAACAGAAAAAAGACCAATCCAAGCAACATCAATGAAACTAAAGTGCCCAAAATATCACTGAGTGACCACTACCCCATCTGCCTCATCAGAACTGTAAATGCAAGTACAGCACTTCCAAAATGTGAGCATCAAACCATTCACTACAGGTGTATGAAACACTTTGATGAACAAATGTTTATTAATGACCTCAAAAATCAACCATGGCACCAGTTGGAAACAGAAACAAATCCGGACAATTCTGCATCAATGTGAACAAATTTAATACTTAAAGTAATTGATTCTCATGCTCCAGTAATGGAGCGAAGAGTCCGCTACAGTTCCATGCCACAATGGATGACCGATGAAATTAGGGAGGCTATGAAAAACAGAGATTACTTCCACTCCCAAAAAGATGGAAAAAACAATTCTCTTTTGAGAAACAAAGTAAATTTCCTAATTAAAATGAATAAAAAACAATATATAGAAAATGAACTGCAAAAAGATGACAACAAAAGTATATGGAAAATCCTGCAACAGATAAATCCAAAATCAAATACACAGATGCCAAGACCGGTCCATTTAAATGTCAATGGGGACATAACAGGATCATCAGACACCCCAGTAATTGTAAACCATCTGAATGATTATTTCGCAAATATATCAAGTTATCGTCAACAAAACCAACAGTCCAAGTACCGGTACCACAATGGTAGAACTCCCAAGATATTCCTCCAAAAGTTTAAATATATTTTCCCAGTGGTATGCTTATATTGGAATGGAAAGTTCAGCTTTTTGACACCCTCCCTAACATTTACCATGTAAATAACATATCAAACTATTTCTTCAATCCATCATCTAGGTTTGCTCAATCTTGAAATGATAACATGTGACCATCTCGAGTTTGTCTATCATAGTTCTCATGTGAAGGAGACCATGATTTAATTTGAGTTGTAAAGATTAAGCTGGCTTATTCAATGTGGACATTAAAAGGTTTTTATGTAGGACATAAATACAGTAACCATGACCTTGTATAGTTTTTAGTAAAAGATGGGTGAAGAGAAATTGGGACCACTGGAGAACAAGTTGAAGTCCAGGTAGGAGATATCACTAAATTGCGCCTCTAGAACCTGTTACTAAGAAATCTGCATAAATTATCCTATGTTCTATTGGTACAAGCTTGAACATGATATATGTACTGTTCAGTGGGGACGTACGTACCAGTGATGTTATTCATGTGATCCGCTCATGAAGGATCCAGTGTAGGGTTCATTGTAACTTATTACATGAGCATCAATACTTGGATGGGTGACCGAGTGCTGTACTGGCTGGGCTGATCAGTGTCCAGAATAAAAGGAACTGTGGACAGTCTCGTGTTCTGGCACATGTAGGCACCGTCGTGATATGACTGAAACAATGTTTAAAATGACGTTAAATCCTACTCACTCACTATTACATGAGCTGCATTGTGATTTGTATAAATTATGAACATGACTTGCCCCCAGCCTGTGAATTGGGGGGAGGGGGGGAGTGTGAAAATGTTTATTGGTAGGGTCATCACAAGTTCAACATTCTATATCCACAGGTCTGCTAGGAGATATATCTAATGATTACTATATGATAAACTAATTTCTGTAGCAGTTTTCACAGCTTTTTATGACTAGAACAACATTAATCTCACTTAATAATTTAAACCTTCATTAATAGTACATGATGAAGCCACCAGTTTAAACTGAAATGATGCCAATTCAAGGTGAACTTAACTGCATTGTTTGTGCTCGGCTACTGTAGTATAATTGACAAACTGTGTACCGTATATGTGTGGGCATGATAGGCACACTTTTACCATTTTAGTTTAATCAGTAAAGCATTGACGTTTAGTGTACCTTGCTAGAAGCTAAGATATTAACCTTCATGTACCGTACCTGGCTATATATAAGGATAACCTTCATGTACGTTGCTAGAAGGATAGTATTCATGTACCTTGCTAAAAGGATAACCGTTGTGTATCTTGCTAGAAGGATAACCTTCCTGTACCTTGCCAGAAGGATAGTATTCATGTACCTTGCTCAAAGGATAACCGTTGTGTATCTTGCTAGAAGGATAACCTTCCTGTACCTTGCCAGAAGGATAGTATTCATGTACCTTGCTAAAAGGATAACCTTTATGTATCTTGCTAAAAGGATAACCTTCATGTACCTGGCTATAAGGATAACCTTAATGTACCTTGCTAGAAGGATAACCTATTTATATCTTGTCAGAAGGATAGTATTCATGTACCTTGCTAAAAGGATAACCTTCCTGTACCGTGCTTACGGATAACCTTTGTGTACCTTGCTAGTAGGATAGTATTCATGTACCTTGCTAAAAGGATAACCTTTATGTATCTTGCTAGAAGGATAACCTTCCTGTACCTTGCCAGAAGGATAGTATTCATGTACCTTGCTATAAGGATAACCTTCATGTACCTGGCTATAAGGATAACCTTAATGTACCTTGCTAGAAGGATAACCTATTTATACCTTGCTGGAAGGATAACCTTCCTGCACCTTGCTTGAAGGATAACCTTCGTGTATCTTGCTAAAAGGATAACCTCCATGAACCTTGCTAGAAGGAAACCTTCATACACCTTCATGTACCTTGCTATATAGGATAAACGTCATGTATCTTTCTTGAAGAATAACCTTCATGTACCTTGATAGAAGGATAACCATCATGTATCTTGCTAGAAGGAAATCTTCATACACCTTCATGTACCTTGCTAGAAAAGAAGGATAAACCTTCATGTACCTTGCTAGAAGGTTAGTTTCTGGGTTGAGATAACTATGTGGAGGATGAGGATGGATTCTCACCTATCCTATCCAGGATTGCACATCATGTGCTGCATGACCAGTGCCAGTCATACCATGATGGAGTGTCTTATCCATCCATCCACCCAAAATGAAGGCCACAATGTGGCATTATTACTGGAAGTCGACGGAATTTAGAATTGAAGCAACTTGAACAAAATTTGTTTCCGAGCAGTAACTTGAGAACTGCTCATTGGATTCCTCTCAAATTAGGCATGCATGTACAATGCCAGGGGATCTTGCTCAATGGAATTGCATTTGGCTCACTTGCACCTACGCCACCTGGTGGCAAAATCCAAAATTTGTTCCCGGCCCATTCTCGACAGAGTCATGCCTTCATAATAGTGAGATAACGACTCTCACATAAATGAAAGCCATGTCACTAATTGACATGCAGCGAGACTATTTTCACATCATCGATCACTCCAAGGAACTATTCAGTTTCCATCTTTGTTAATAGTCCCGTCTCCACATTAAATTCAAAATCGGAATCACTCGAATGATGTAGTTACGTTACTCATGTAGGCAACTTGATCTCCTTATATACTCATGACAATAAAGCATGGTACCGTCTTATCAGTGTGAATTGAACAGAATTTTCAGTGACTTATGTTAATTATCTGAATGGATCAGTGAACAAATTTTTTGTAACAACAATCAAGGAAGTTAGTCAAAAATCAATTCACTCTTAACCCAGAAATTCAAATAATTATGAGCTGTTTTGCCGTTTATTAATAAATGTCAGGTATTCATTTGAAAACTCATATTGCTTCGTTTCAGTTGATTGTGAAGAAATAGATCACCAGTTTCTCACAATATTTTACACACAGTTATCGCTCAGTAGATGTCATGTATGTCGGGTAGTTTAATACTATTACCAGGAGACTGATCTGTGCAGTATAGCGCCGCCATTTGATGGAAACAGTAATGACTGGCTGGAAGATCATATGCAGAAATCATATGCGCCAACTCACCCCCCAAATTTTGGGGGGATGGCTCCCATTTATCATGGAGCCTCTTCTCATAGTCGGGAGTTTCGCTGGACTAGAATGGTTTCCGGCCAAAAACTTGAGAACCGATTATCAGATTCTTCTCAAATTTGGTATGCATATACCATGCCTGGATATGTCTCTTGGGATAGCGTTTCGCCCACTTGCACCTACAGGTGGTGACACCTGATGGAAAATCTAAATTTGGTTTCTGGTTAATAACTTGAGAACAACTTAATGGATTTCTGTCAAATTTGGTTTGCAGATAACATGCCTTGAGATGTTGCTTGGGGTTGCATCTTGCCCACTTGCACTTACAGGTGGCACCTCCTGATGGCAAAATCTAAATTTGATGATTACGGGGTTATAATGTAAGTAAGCATGCTTGCAAACATATAACAAAGAATCCCAACCACTGTCATACGAGCTGATACCGGTACCTCATGAGTCAAACAGTAACTCTCATTATGACAAGTAGCAGTTTCCCAATGTACTACCAACGCTCTCAAGTCTCGCTGCTATTTCGGCAGGGGACTTAGTATCCTCTGGCTACTTGTCTTGTTTTCCATTGGTTTATCATTGAAACATTTTGTCTGTCTTTATGAACACTTGGTTAAATATTGATCTTTCTATTTTCTTCAGCACACAGTCGAAATATAGTCCCAGCAGCGATCCTGTACCTTAGATGCTCAAAATTGTGCCCTAACCATGCAAAGCAGGTACAGTATAAATTACTAATTTGAGCAATGGTCTTCATCATGATCTTATAATGGATTAATATTCACGTGTCTAATAGGCATTGCCTTGATAACTTATACCAGCTAGATAGTAGAGATTCACTTGTTAACACATGTTATAAACTTTTCTCAATTGCATTATTAAACTAGCAATAAACCTCAACTCTGATGTTTATCCCTAATACAATCGCTTGATGGAGTGTGCATCCATTCATCTACTTGGTGGATCTCAATTATGCTGAAATCTAACATCACTTATATAACGCGATATTAATTTGTCAATGCACAGTACAGGTGTGTACATAACCCGACACAATAAATTAAAGGTTTATAAGACCAATTGCTTGTCCAGCGATCTCACATTGGCAATTAAATTGATGTGTTACATGAGGGAAGTGGCGGGGTAAATGATATTATCACCACTTGTCATTTAATTGTATTGGATGCACATTACATCATCAGGCCGTTTTCAGGTCTATTGCATTTGAGGATGACATAAATTGTCCAGTGGTGCTACATATCTGCAATGTGGAATTTGTAAATTGTGAAATTTTATTGTAAAATTCATACTAGCGTTAATTCTGTTTACCGTAAATCTTTATTTTTATATCATGTGTTGTATGTATAACACATTGACTTCTTATTCGACAGGTGTATTTCTTTCACTGTGGGTGAGCGTACATTCGAGGCCACCCTGACCAGTTTGGAGGGGTCGTCACCCCAGTATGTGGTCATCTTGACCCATGGGGCAGGAGGTTCGATGGACACTGGAGAGTTACCTGCCTTGTCTGAGCATCTTGCTTCTAGTGGCTTTCTGTGTTTACGTTTCACTTGTAAAAGTTTTAACCTAAAATACAGAAGTAAAGTATTTACTGCACTTTTGGTAAGTAAGATCACTGGTGAAGTAACTGACATTGAAATACTTTTCAGCATGACTTAATATGTTAGCAAATGGAACAATGGCTGACCACTTGCCCATTTCTCATTATTGCAAATTCTGTAAATTCATGTCACTTCATCTTACATGAATTAATAGACTTTTTGAACAGCCTTCGTGACCTCATGACCTTTCCGAATATGCTGATTTTGAAAGAATTAGAAGCCAGCAATGTGTCGTATATTTCATCCCTTTGAACTCAAGTTGTGAGTAGCTGTCATTGTTTTGACTGGAGAGAGGTCCTTGCAGTGAGCACATCAAAGAGACCATTCTACAGTGTATTCCCACTATAAAGTCGGCTTGTCTTTGAACTCGGGGAAGCATGTTCTGTAATGTCATCCATTTATTTGCTGTTAATTTAAACGGTTTGTTCGAGTAATAACTGTACTGCCCCAATCTGAGTGCAGGGGCTGGTACGGAGTGTACGAAGTATACAGACCTGCACTATGGAGGATGATGGCCATAGGCAGTGCCAATTGGTTTCTTGCAATCTTGAAATTTTGGATTAAATGATAAGTCCTCATTTAAGTCCTCATGTACAAGTGTATATTGAAGCCCCTTGGGCTCTTGTTTTGAATGTAAAAGTGGAACCATATGATTTATACATGTACTCTAGTTTGTTTCAATCATTTCAACAGGTTCAGACATGATAATAGTCCTGATTACATTACAGTGTAAATACATGATTATATTCAACAGGAACAGTTGCCCACTCTTACAGGTTGCTCATTCAAAGGATACATCATTGGAGGTAATATAATTTATTTCTTATCTTCATCCGCAAATATGCAATTTGCCTCGCACAACTTGTTCCAGTGGCGGAACTCGCCCATACAAACTCGCGCAGACAAATTTGCCTGAAACAGGCTTTGTCTGCAGGTGTTGCACGCGCGTCCTTGACTGCATTGGTATATGGGCACACGCGTCCTTGACAGCATTGGTATACGAGAATTCTGAATTTGTATACCAACGGTGGATAACGAAGAATTGCAATACGCTCTAATGCACTATGGTAATTAACCAATCAGAACCGTACAATTTACTCTGAAATGTGATAAATGGTTATACAGCTACACCAGTCTGATACACAGAAATACCCCCATGATTACTCAATTATCGAGGAGTACAATCAATCATTGACTTGAGGACTTGAATTTCTTTATGGGACTGGGATGAAGGGTTTTGGTTAAGAGTGATGGACTCTTATCTTATCAGATCAAGGTCACTGTGACAGAATGTCAGTAAGTCAATGAAAATGGTTATGTTTTAGCTCAGTTCAGAGATATGGATTGTGATGGCAAAGAAGAAGCCTACTGATTTTTACCCCTCAGCCAATTGTAGCCGAAGGGTATTGTCTGCATGGTGCATCTGCCTGTCTCTCAGTATCTTTTGAAGGATAATTGCCAGGATATCCAAAGTGAAGAACCCTATTGAAGATGACTGACCTTGACCTATTTTATTCCTGTCAATCAAATTTTAATATTAGTGATATCTTTTGAAGGATTACTTTTGAGCTCTCCAAATTCATAGTACATACCGGTATGCAACTGGTGGTTGACTAGAAACATTTCCAGTGTAACTGACCTCGACCTATTTTGTCAGTCAAATTCTAGTTATTGCAATATCTCGTGGGGTCATGTCTAGGCTCTCAAAATTCACACCACAGTACATATGAAACTAGTGATTGGCTTGAACCCTATTCAAGTTGACCGAACTTTACCTCTTTTATCAAGGTCAAATTCTAGTTAATGCAATATGTGTTAAAGCATTATAGCTGGACTTTCCAAATTCATACCACATATGTCACTGGTCATGGGCCAGAGGCATGTACAAGTTGACCAACCATGACCTATTTTATCAAGGTCAAATTGTAATCATGTAGGCCTACAGTGATATCTTCTGTAGGATTATAGCTACTTGTATAGGTTTTCCACATTCAGATGATCTGTAACTGGTGATGAATTAGTTTATTCAAGATGACTGTGACCTATTTCTTCCAGGTCAAATTCAATTTTTACAATATTGTATTAAGTATCATAGCTAGACTAAAAAATGTGTCTCTCTTAAGAGTTGGTTTCTGCAGTCAAAGGAATGTTTGTCAACTTTGCAACTTTGTTGATTACTTTCACTTTCCAGTAACAAATAATGTTGTTACATATAGTTGACACATTTGAAGGCAATTTGCTCCTGTGATTTTATTCAGGTCGTTCCATGGGTTCCAGAGCTGCCGTTGAAGTAGCGAACAACTGTCAAGGGAAACAACTCCAGACTCTGATCAAAGGTGTGATCTGTCTGTCCTATCCCCTTATTGGCTCAAATGGAGACATTCGTGATGGACCACTCCTACAATTGGAGCAGCCAGCTGTCTTCATTAGTGGACAGCAAGATGGAATGTGTCCCAAATCCAAAATGGATGACACACTGAAACAGATGGGAAACATCGCGAAAATCCATTGGATTCCTGGTGCAAATCACGGATTTGACCGAGAATCAGTAATCCAAACGGTTTGTGACATAGTCGAGAACTGGTGCTCAAATGTTGTCAGAGTGAATGACTGTGTTTCTGACATCTTACCCCAGGACTTGATGAATGATGACAATAAGCAGCACACTGGAGATATAACTCAAACTAACCTGAAGAAAACACCTACTGGCCCCAGTAAGAATGGTTCAAACCAAGTCCAGGAATCTGTCGTACCAGTTTCAAATATGAATGCTGAAACTTCTGCAGAAAACAGCACAGCAGAATCCTTTGCTGAAAACTGCAGAGCGGAACCCTCTGCTAAAGACTTCACAGTGGAACCCTCTGCTGAAAACTGCACTGCGGAACCCTCTGCTGAAAACAGCATAGAACCCTTTAATTCTGCAGAAAATCATGATGGGGGTTGGTCAGCTCAGATTCTCAAGACGACTCGGAGAAGTACAAAGCGAAGAAAAGCAAAGGCAAATTTGTCCACCAATCAGGTTTCAAGTCCAAATATTCCAAGAGCAAAGATTTACTGGATGCGAAAACGACACAACAAACAGCATGTCTAGTTTTTCCTCTGATTGACATGAAATATTTTTTTACCATACTTTAGATAATTTTTGTATGAATAATATGCACCAATGCTAAAACGAGTAAGGTACATTTATATATTATAATGATTTTATCTTTGGGTTTCCTGCTGTTTTGAGGCATTTCAAGGTTTAAAGTGATTTAGTCTATAATTGCAAAGAAATTGATTTGTTTGTGTACCTGTTTGTTGTATTTCAGTGGGTCATATACATGGGTTACATGTTATGAGATTTCAGTGTGTTCACATGTTCAAACAAAATAAAGATGGAATCACATTTATTCCCCTGCAAGCCCCATCAGCTGTGTTTGAATCGATTCTCCAACATTAAAGGACTCAAAGCCCAGTGCTCCATGACTATTTGAAACTCTTTTAGATCTTGCTTGATAACATGAAAACTGCTTAACCAATAAATGAATGCTTTATAAGTATGGAACTCTGATTCAGTGATTTCCAATACTTGAATGATATATAATTCAGATCTTGACAAGTGAATTATTATGAATTAAATCAATTTGTTTTTAATTATCCCACTTTACACAGGGCCCCAAGTCCTTAAATATTAATAGCAAACTTAGCACTGTATCATGTTCTTCCTGTGGTCTACATGTAAGCTATTCATTAATTTGATGGCATTGGTGCTAAATTATGAAAGATGTCAACCTAAATAATAAATAGAATCAATGTTGGAATGATCATTGAATTCTATGTTGTTAATAAATAAATTAGAATCATTTCAATGTGCTAACTGTGTGAGAATACAGTGGTACCAATGGATATAAAGGGGGATGTGTAACAACAATGTGTTGATATTTTTCCCATTCAGTATTGGATATCCCTAAAATAAGTATTGGTTTGACTGAAAATCAAAACTTTATAACTCATTTCCCAGCTGCAGCCCACTTGATGCAAAACATTTCTCTCCCCCTCCCCCCCTTACTCATTTTTGATGGTTCGTTCACGATATTGTCATCTGTAAATTCAATGCTTTCTGAGAAAACAGATGAGCCCCTGTGTATAAAGCTGATATTGATGTGCTGAGAAGCAACAGGAACTTGATAATGTGATGTCCTTCACTGTAACATCACTTGTCTTTATTGCATGATGTAAGCGTCTCCTGTCTGTTTGCTGTCCTCCGTCTTTTATAGGGTGGATGGAGGATGTCTGCTTCCATGTTGCTTCAAAGATTTCATCTTCGAAGTAGCAGGAATGCAACTTGGCTGGGTGGTTGCTTAGTTGGTTCATTGCGATATAGCTGAAAATTATTGTTGAAAGCAACATTAAATTCTATTCACTCACTCCTGTTGCTATTATACTCTGTTGTACTCATCCATACCAGATTTGTACTGTATACACATTATACACCAGGTATTTCATTTTTTATAGTGGCATATTTCAAAAGAGTCATGTGCTTATCTGTGTCCTGGGACAATGGTAGTAACTACTGCTGCTCTACATTCTCACTGTCACATGTTGTTCGTCTATTTGCGGTCAATATCGTGTTACTGTAGTTAAGCTAAATGTTGGTATCTTGGTGTTTTTCCAAAATCCTGCATAAAGCATTGTACAGAGGCATTATGTAGTACAGTACATCAACTATCTTCATCTATCTGGGACAAAATAATAGTTATATATCACTAGTACCAGTATTTAGGACAAAAGTTTCTCTTGATAAAAAAGTTCCCAGGTGATAATTTCATTGAATTAGGTGATTGTGGTTCAAATAATAGTGTATGATGATGTGGAATGTACCATTAGTTTATCTTGTGTAACTACTATGAACTAATTACATGTTACATGTATGTTGTTCAATATGATACTGTCCTATTACCAGAACCATTTAAACTAGCAAGTGTATAATGGGGCCGTGTGCTTAACCTAGTGGTTTCCTATTTTCTCTGTTTATTTGTGGGACTCTAGTCATAGCGGGTTACGGTAATTTCCCTATTAATTCACCTTCCAAATTTAATTCGAAAACGGCCGATTTTTCCGCTGTCGTGATTTTGTCCATCCTAATAAAACGAACACAGGAGCATTTTCAATATCCGTGAAACAATAAATTCGAACACTCCTGTTTTCGCCACGGAGTTCGTGCCGATGAAAGTAAAGTGAATATGTTACTAGAATCTCGTATAGTATATCTGCGTATGCTATTATTTGTAAGCGCAGAGAAACAACAGGGAATGGTACAATATAATCGGACTGAATTACTATTACTTACAGTCTATAAGGAAAAAAATTGATTCAATTAACTCCGCAGTCATTTTATCCTAACTTGATCGCGTTTCGCCGCAGTCGGGAAAAATATATACGGTAGTCCCCCGCACGTGGTCGAGTGTCTGGCCCGCTATTGAATCATTCTTCAGTTTCCAGCGTTCGTATATCAGATATCTTTCTTTAAACCAGCATTCCTTTATTTGAAAAACACACATTATTTTAAGTAACAAATTTGAGAGATCTTCAACATTAATATATTTGTTCGTCGTATATGCTAAACCCCTCGCTGTCCCCCATTTACCTGCCCGACCTGCCCTGTATTATTCGTATGGGAGGCACTTGGGCCGTGTTCAAAGGAGGCACTGGAAGGGAGCAGAGTTCAAACTTTGTCGGGTGACGTTCCCGCAGAGATATCAAGTTGTAACGTGTGTGCTGGTGAATTGCATCAGATTTCTTCACAGCAACTGAATTCAGCAAGATGCGATTTAACCTTTCGGTATGCTGTATGCTATTCGTTATATTTTCAGGTGAAGTGGACAATCAAACGACCATTATTTGACGTCAAAAATGAGCCATCACGGAAAGCCTTTTGGAAGGATGTACATTTAACGTTGATTTTATTTTAGTATTTTGATCAATAAAAATTTCTAAAAATAAAAAATCTGGACTACAATTCTCGAGCATCTCTTGTTTGTGCATGACAACGTATCGACAAGCCTGGAAGATCACAAACAATGGTGAAAGGGTTTCCTTTTTTCTTTCAGAACATCCATTCCCCCCCTCCCTCCCTCTAACAGTCCATACGTCCGTGTTATTATCCACACGACAAGGTGAGGTATTTACGCAGACCCCATGTGGTAAGTATATTTGACCGTAAACAAACCTACAGAATTACGGTGATCGATCTGACTCGTCCTGCATTCTTCATCAGGTTCTCTGATTTTTCTCCCTTCTAATAATACTCAACATACAATACAATATCTAATAGCATGTTCGTGAAAGAGGCCGTATTCACTGTATAGGAAACAAACTTGAAACGATGTGTTCACATCGCACGAATAGTATACCCCCTCAGTGCCCCTCAATTTCCTACTGAAACACCAAGGCTCCACATGAATGACATTTGCTGCAGGTCTCCTTTGATATTTAAATTGTCAATGGCTACATTGTTTTGAGTACCGGGATAGCTTGCTAATGAAGCGTTTAGTTTATTTTTAGCCTGTCCAGCTATTTCCCATTCAGCACAGCTTGTCCTCCAGAGAAAACCACATAAAATGGAAGAATCCAAAGTCAGGATAGGGGTGACAAGATGTTTCAGTTTCCAGTGGAGAGATTCTGAACAGCATGAAATATATAGTGAAATAGGAGAGTCCACGTGCAGCATGCAAGTTTCACCCAGACTGGAAATGACACTTATTCATATGCAAATGAGATCGTGTGTAATAACATTGAATTGACTGCCTGGGGAATACCTTGTCCCTTCGGAAGCCCAAATTCAGCTCTGGGTGAGGATGTGCGATTCACCAGCAAGAGGCAATTGAAAGGGGTTTCAAATTAACGCTGCAGTATTATGGGTTTGTGTGTTAATGTGTGGCCCTTTCCAAATGTGTGTAAATTTCACAATACCTCATTCAAACTTGTTATATCTTGGTTTTGATTGCATCTATCGTTTAATGAAACATTGACAGGAAATCACACCGTTGACAAACGTCAGTTTTCCCACCAGGGGACACAAACAAATTTTGCGATGTGAAGCGCCGACAACAATCATCTCTGCATGTGCTCTGTTTTGTTCAAATATTATCATAAAGACTTACTCTTTCCGGTTTTGATAAATATTTTATTGTGAATGAAAATATTTCTTACGAATACCCACGAACTTACCAAAATTCCAGCAATCAAAAATTCTTTGGAATTACACCGCGCATTTTTACACTAAAGAATCAAAACATCGCTATCGCCATTCCATTACTCTATATGCTAAACAAATTTGAGAAACATTTAAATGGCATTAGGTAAAGTTTCGGAGATGAGAACATACCAGTATTTAATTAATATTCAGAACGATATCATACTTCGACTTTTACTTTTAGTAAACTGTTACAGTACCGGTACCGTAATAGATATTCTCATACTTCAAACAAACCAATCGAAACGTGTATTGCCGACTGACACTCGGTTCTCTTGTACAATCCGCCGTTAATTCAACATTAATTTCGTGTCATAGGTCCGGGATATTTATTCAAGTCCTGGATGGTGTGTGTAAAATCATGCACAGTGAAGACCAAAAAGTCTATGACTTCGTGATACAATCCTACACAAATTTGCCGTTGGTTCATTTTCAGGGTTCACAACAACAACGTCGACATACCGAACGACTCGAACATGGAATACTCTAATATGTGTATAGTTTTATATTTCCAGAATATTCATTCAATTCCATGTCAGTTAGGTTTCATAATATAGATCATAGCTAATACTGAACAAAAAGGAAGGAATACGTTCAATGTTTTGGCCTACTTTTACGATGTTATTATGGACGCGAATTTGCGGACGTCAGCTCAAAAATCTGCATGATCGTGCTGAACTTGTCACACGATAAATATGCTCGACTTCCTCGAATAAAATTAGACGCCTTTATCAGGGTAGAGGAGATTTTCTGACATCATACACTGCATTTTATGGAAACTGATGAGATATCAAAGTTAATACACGGTAATAAATACGATCACTACAACCACGGCGAAGCGGTCCGCCATTTTGGATTCTCCGTGAAAGTCGGCGCGACATTTAATTCGAACAGTCGCGTTTTTCTAGAATTCGCTCAACAAATAATTCGAAAGTAGCCAATTTTTGGAGTGCTGAGTTTCATCACTACATCGCGAATTAATAGGGAAATTACCATATGCCTATGAGAGGCTGTTTGTCACTTTTTGATTTAATCTATTTATTTATGAATATTTGGTATTCGGTAGCCGAATATATAAATATATTAAAAATACAGGTGAAGTGAGCATCGAGTTTAGTAAGATGTAAATCTGATATCCGCAAACAAAATCTGTGAATGATTTATAAATACGACGTACTAATTATTTTAGATTGCCAGATTTATTTCTGGGATATAGATTTCTTCACAACATGTATCTTTAAATAATATTCTTGACAAACGATATACCAGATTTAGTGTATTTTTGCTGATATATAAATATTTCAAAATGTGTTATTGAAATATATATATCCTGTCCTCATCAAACTGCAGATATATAAATCCTCCACTGAGGAAGTTTCAGATTTATATATCCGGAACAAATATGGTGAAACTCAAAAATTGGTGATGTCCGTTTTGCTGTGGTTTTAGAAATGACCAGGGTGGCGTTTACAATCAATCCTCCTATAACTCCTCACTGTAAAATCAGGGGGTGAATAACTTTATCATAACAGCAAGTTGACAAACTGGCCAGGGATCGTGCAGATGAACCAGTATTTCTTGGTCATTTCAATAATTCTATGGGATGATCACATTTTGTGACGACCTTTGAATGTTTTTCACGAAATTGAGGGTTATTGTATTTGGTGATTAAATTATTATAGAATTTACTTAACCTAGAAACAATCCTTTTGCTCTTAGTCCTATTATGTCTGTGCATAGAATTTCTAGCTCCATGTTTTATGAGACCAAAAATAAAACTGCTCTTCATACACAGATTATAGTCAGGAGAATGGACATGGTCGATTGTCTCCCCAAATGACTTTGTTTTTTGTGTTTTTTTTTTTGTTGTTTTTTTTTATGGTCTGGTGGTTAATGGACAATGCTGTCTGGCCTCAATGGCAGCGGGCGGTGCACTGACACCGGGCTGGCCGCATGGGTCCCTGTTGATCAATTCAGGTGCTTCGCTATGTCTTTCTTTATCCCTATATCTATATTTTTAATTGATGATAAATGGTATATTTTTGACCTGAAGTTGCCAAAATAATCATAAATATAAGCTTATTGGTCCTTTCCTAAAATAGTAGGATTATCTAATCCATATTTACACCACTTATCATTAGTTGAAAAGGTTCACACGGTGGCATATGAGGAAGGACAGCATGTTAAAGGATTAATGTGGAAAACCCATTGTTAATTACTCAGGGTTCCCGCGGTCATGGAGAATCCTGGAAAGTCATGAAATTTAAAAATTGATTTTCCAGGCCTTGAAAGTCATGGAATTTTGTGTCTGGTCATTGAATTTTGTGAGAGGTCATGGAAAATTTAAATGGAACTTGAAACTCTAAGCCAGGTCAATATTTCTCTTGATTTTTGTTACCAAAAGATGATTTTCCTGGATCAGCGAATGTTCTATTTGTTGAATGTCGCGTGTGGTCTACGAATGCGATCAAGTGTGCATCAGGGAAGGTAACTTTGGTCTTGGAATTCTCTTTGCCCCATGTTGACGCCATTTGACGCCCTGTTCTAAACCATACAGGCTTTTCTAGGCTGCCCCATAGACCTTTTTGGTGATCACCTGTAAATTGACAGGTACAAATCTATTGGAGGTCTGAGGTCAAACGTTTATTAATTTTTTTTATTACTTTTACAGTGACCAACAATTTAGCATGTTTAATATTTTCTGAAATAAAATATTATTTAATGAGGTTAATTAATTAATTTATTACATAAGGCGTCAAATGGCGTCATCATGGATTAGGAAGGGGCGTCAAATGGAGTCACCATGGGGCAATGATAGTAAGCCTCCATGGGGCAAAGAGTTTTAAACTCCCAGTTTGCATTTGGGAGGAAATGGCTGTTCTCAAATTGCATCAGTGTATTAAAAAGAAATGCCATGAAAATGCTTTTCTCAGTCATCATGCATGGCGGTGGACTGATTTCTCTATGCCCTCATTATCCATAGAGAATTTCTGATAGGTCATGGAAAAGTCATGGAATTTTTCCATAAAAGGTCATGGAAAGTCCTGGAATTCAATCTGAATTTGTGTGCATGAACCCTGTTACTGAACAGTCACACAACATAAATGCAACAGAATTTGTTTTCTCAGGCCATCTTTATATTATGTTGGTCTTTTGAAAAAGTCAAAGAATCAAAAGCAAAACAATGAGCTTTCAATTTTCATTTATGTTTGACTTTTGCTTAACGTGAGAAATCAAACAGAGAATTGCAGCACCTACCTCTTCTATATTTTCTATTTTTGTGATTGATGAGCTGTGGTAAAGGATGGGGTTGACATGGCGGATGTGAGTCACAGAAATTTCCAAATTTATTAGAAAATAATGAAAATCAATAGTCATCTTTTTTTCTTTAAAAAAAATTAGACAGCACACGAATATGCCTTAGCTGGAATCGTTCTGACTTCACCCACAAAATAGTAAAATAACACTTGATTAAACTGGTGAACTTGTTAATCATGGAGTTCATTAGGATAGGACTACAACAACTAAAATAAATTTGCACAATAACATTGATAGATGGTTTACAAATTCGTGCATATATACAACACTGTTGGATTGACTGTCCAGTATTCGCACATCCGTAGTACGTGTCGGTGTGGTAAAAGATAAGACTTGAGGAGGCTTTGTGTGACGTCAGTTTTGGGGTAAAATGTATCGCAGCTCATTTGCTCGTTTAACTCAGATATATATATCTCAAACTTTCTCAGTTCAGGATTTATATATCAGAAGTTTGGCAATGACAAGAAATCTAGCAACACATTTTGAAATATTTATATATGTGCATGCTATGTCGAATATATAAATATGATAACATAACACAATTAACTAGGGATATATATCCAGCAATCTTTCACACACTATCTTCACTGATATAGGATTTAAATTGTATAGAATTCAGTGTTTATTTCCCCTCCAATTTTAACGGATTTCTATATCTGGCTGATAAATACCAGATATTTATGAGTAAATAGATTTAATCAGAAAGTGACATACAGTGCCTCATATACCAAACATTCCTTGGAATATCCGGTTTTGCATCATTTAAAGTCAATGTTCAGTTACAAGACATGGATATACATGTATGTTATCTATTGACTGTTCCCTGACAGACAGTAAATGTGACCCATATAAATCATTATGTTGCATAGTTTGGTGATAGGTGTGTGATTTGGTCAATCTTTTATTTGCCGTATTATTATCTCCTTTAGTTTCACTTTGGATGATATGTAGTTCAAGTCTATTTGCATATACCCATGTATGTATGATCCATGTTTGATTTAGGCTATATATTCTATTACAGTAAATGCTCATATAATTCACCCCATCGATTCATTTGGTCGGTGTATAATTTCACTACCAGGCCTTACCTCCTTCTTTCTGTTCTGTTGTCCGGAGGTCTAGTAATTGCTTTGTCAAATATATCAATCCATTGATGATGTAACATACTCTGTCATCCAATCAAGTGATTTGCTTTGCTTTGTTAAGAGCAGAGGTTGGTTAGGGTCACAGGAATCACAAGCTAATGTCAGACTACGCGAATGCATCACTCAGCTCCTCAACCAATCAGATGCATATGCAAGGCTGCTCCATATGTGTTTGAAGGAAGGTCAGCTCATCTCATGAATATGTAATATTTTTGGTACATGCTCTATGCTGTCAGCATGCATACTTGACTGGTTGACCATGGTTAGTGTAAAGATAGATCAAGGTGTTCACGATGATGTTCTGTGACTGAATTATGCATCACCCATTACATGTTTGGATTATATATATCATACAGTCATTGTTCTGTTACATTAAATGCCATTATACATATAATTCACTCATTACATAGTTTGGATGATATGTATGGTATAACCACAGTTCTGTTAGAGTAAATGTCATATTGTACATCTAACTCACTCATTACATAGTTTGGATGATATGTATGGTATAACCACTGTTCTGTTAGAGTAAATGTCATATTATACATCTAACTCACTCATTACATAGTTTGGATGATATGTATGGTATAACCACTGTTCTGCTAGAGTAAATGTCATATTATACATCTAACTCACTCATTACATAGTTTGGATGATATGTATGGTATAACCATCAATTGTTAGAGTAAATGTCATAATATACATTCTAATCACTCATTACATAGTTTGGATGATATGTAATATGGTAGGGTAACCACTGTTCTGCTAGAGTAAATGTCATATTGTACATCTAACTCACTCATTACATAGTTTGGATGATATGTATGGTATAACCACTGTTCTGTTAGAGTAAATGTCATATTATACATCTAACTCACTCATTACATAGTTTGGATGGTATGTATGGTATAACCACTGTTCTGTTAGAGTAAATGTCATATTATACATCTAACTCACTCATTACATAGTTTGGATGATATGTATGGTATAACCACTGTTCTGTTAGAGTAAATGTCATATTATACATCTAACTCACTCATTACATAGTTTGGATGATATGTATGGTATAACCACTGTTCTGCTAGAGTAAATGTCATATTGTACATCTAACTCACTCATTACATAGTTTGGATAATATCCACTGTTCTGCTAGAGTAAATGTCATATTGTACATCTAACTCACTCATTACATAGTTTGGATGATATGTATGGTATAACCACTGTTCTGCTAGAGTAAATGTCATATTGTACATCTAACTCACTCATTACATAGTTTGGATGATATGTATGGTATAACCACTGTTCTGTTAGAGTAAATGTCATATTATACATCTAACTCACTCATTACATAGTTTGGATGATATGTATGGTATAACCACTGTTCTGTTAGAGTAAATGTCATATTATACATCTAACTCACTCATTACATAGTTTGGATGATATGTATGGTATAACCACTGTTCTGTTAGAGTAAATGTCACTCATTACATAGTTTGGATGATATGTATGGTATAACCACTGTTCTGCTAGAGTAAATGTCATATTGTACATCTAACTCACTCATTACATAGTTTGGATGATATGTATGGTATAACCACTGTTCTGCTAGAGTAAATGTCATATTGTACATCTAACTCACTCATTACATAGTTTGGATGATATGTATGGTATAACCACTGTTCTGTTAGAGTAAATGTCATATTGTACATCTAACTCACTCATTACATAGTTTGGATAATATGTATGGTATAACCACTGTTCTGTTAGAGTAAATGTCATATTGTACATCTAACTCACTCATTACATAGTTTGGATGATATGTATGGTATAACCACTGTTCTGCTAGAGTAAATGTCATATTGTACATCTAACTCACTCATTACATAGTTTGGATAATATGTATGGTATAACCACTGTTCTGCTAGAGTAAATGTCATATTATACATCTAACTCACTCATTACATAGTTTGGATGATATGTATGGTATAACCACTGTTCTGCTAGAGTAAATGTCATATTGTACATATAATTCACTCATTACATAGTTTGGATGATATGTATGGTATAACCACTGTTCTGCTAGAGTAAATGTCATATTGTACATCTAACTCACTCATTACATAGTTTGGATAATATGTATGGTATAACCACTGTTCTGCTAGAGTAAATGTCATATTGTACATCTAACTCACTCATTACATAGTTTGGATAATATGTATGGTATAACCACTGTTCTGCTAGAGTAAATGTCATATTGTACATCTAACTCACTCATTACATAGTTTGGATGATATGTATGGTATAACCACTGTTCTGCTAGAGTAAATGTCATATTGTACATCTAACTCACTCATTACATAGTTTGGATGATATGTATGGTATAACCACTGTTCTGTTAGAGTAAATGTCATATTATACATCTAACTCACTCATTACATAGTTTGGATGATATGTATGGTATAACCACTGTTCTGTTAGAGTAAATGTCATATTATACATCTAACTCACTCATTACATAGTTTAGATGTGTATGATGTCCTCACTTCTCTGTTACATTAAATGCCATTATACATATAATCCACTCATTACATAGTTCAGATGATATGTATGAGGTCACTTTTCTGTTACGTTAAATGTCATTAGACATATAATCCACTCATTACATATTTGGATGATATGTTTGATTTTGTCAATTTTATGTTGCATTAACTGCCATTATACAAATAATTCACCCAACATGGTTTGGATGATACATATGCTGAGAAGCATCAGGAACTTGATAATCATAATGTGATGTCTAGCACTGTATAAATATCACTTGTCTTTATTGCACCATGTAAGCGTTCTGTCTGTGTATGGTGTTTTATAGGGTGGATGGAGGGTGTCTGGTTCCATGTTGCTTCAAAGCAGCAGGAACGCAACTTGGCTGGGTGGTGCTTGGTTGGTTGGTCGCTATATGACTGAAATATTGTTGAAAGCGATGTTAGATCCTATTCACTCACTCACGCATTCCTATGATTTCGTTACTTTTCTATTGCATTAACTGCCATTATATATATAATTCACCCATTATGTAGTTTGGATGATATGTTGTGTAGTTTGGATGATAGATATGATATCACCACTGTTCTGTTACTTTAAATGTCATACATATAATTCACTCATTACATATTATGGATGATATATATGATTTTGTCACTTTTACATGTACTTTAAATGTTATTATACATATAATTCACCCATCACATAGTTTGGATGATATATATGATTTTGTCACTTTTACATGTACTTTAAATGTTATTATACATATAATTCACCCATTACAGAGTTTGGATGATATATATGATTTCGTCAGTTTTCTGTTACATTAAATGTCATTATACATATAATTGAAACCTTACATAGTTTGGATGATATATATGATTTCGTCACTTTTCTGTTACATTAAATGTCATTATACATATAATTCACACCTTACATAGTTTGGATGATATATATGATTTCGTCACTTTTCTGTTACATTAAATGTCATTATACATATAATTCACACCTTACATAGTTTGGATGATATATATCTGACTTTGTTACTTTTCTGTTACATTACATTCCATTATACCTATAATTCACCCATTACATATTTTTAATGACATGTATGATTTTGTCACTTTTCTGTTGCATAAACTGATATCATAAATATTATTCACCTATTACATAGTTTGGATGATATAACCACTGTTCTGTTACTTTAAATGCCTTTATACATATAATTCACTCATCATATAATTTGGATGATATGTACACATGTATGATTTTGTCAGTTATCTGTTACATTAAATGCCATCGTACATATAATTCACCCATTACATAGGTTGGGTGATATATATATGATTTCGTCATATTTCTTTTACATGTACCGTGCTGTACTTTAAATGCCTACATATAATTTGCTAATCACATAGTTTGGCTGTTTTTTTATGATTTTGTCATTTATCTGTTACATTAAATGCCATTATACATAGAATTCACCATTACATAGTTTGGATGATATATATGATCTAACCACTGTTCTGTTACAGTAAATGCCATTCTACGTATAATTCACTTATTAAATATTTTGGATGATATGTATGATTTTGTCACTTTTACATGTACAATGTACTTTAAATGTTATTATACATATAATTCACCCCTTACATAGTTTGGATTATATGTATGATATAACCACTGTTCTGTTACAGTAAATGTCTTTATACATATAATTCACCCATCACTTTAATGGTTTGAATGTGTGAGATCAA
Source organism: Hanleya hanleyi (assembly GCA_036873755.1). Lineage (NCBI taxonomy): Eukaryota > Metazoa > Mollusca > Polyplacophora > Lepidopleurida > Hanleyidae > Hanleya > Hanleya hanleyi. The sequence goes on from JAVTVY010028646.1 coordinate 115,485, forward strand.
ATGTGTGCTTTGTCCACATATTATGGCAGTATATATCGGTAAAATTCACTCATTTGTAGTTTGGGTATGTTATAAAATGGTTACTGTTCTGTTACAGAAGGTACCTGTATACATATAATTCATTCAGTACATAATTTGGATGAGATTATTTGTGCGTTTTGTCCACATGATTTCTATGATTTAGTCACCGTTCTGTTACAATAAATGTCCTTACATTCATTTCATATTTTCGTTAATACCTATTGATATTTCACTTTACTGCTAAAATAAATTTTCATATAATTCACTCATTGTGTTGATTGGTTTATATGTATTTATTAGTTCCTGTTCTACTGTTCGAAAATGACTATATACTTCACCCAGTTGGTTCGTTGTGATATAGCTGAAATATTGTTGAAAGCGATGTTAACTTTTATTCACTCACTCACTCACCCATTATTCAGTTTAAATATTCAGTTCAAATAGTAAATGCCCATAAATAATAATCATTCAATTTAGATATTTAGTTTAATTACTGTTTTTTATAGTAAACCCCAATAATGTATTGAGAATATATGTGTATGTATATATGCATGGTTCAGGGCTCCAAGTGTTCCTATATATCCTAGGTTTACAAATGTATTTGTCTGTTTCTATATTTTTCGAAAAACTTCCATATTTCCATTATTTTGAGTAAAATGTTTCATCTTTTGTGCTTTTCATTTTCACGCGTGCTGCTATCAACGTGAACTTCTGTTTTATGTGTTCGGGGTGTAAAATAGCCCTTTGTCCAGGCCAACCAAATTTTCCTATGGGCAAGCAAATTCTGCTTTGAGTGCAACATATTTGGATGTGCTGGTTGCCCATGCTTGCCCATAGATTTTGTTTTTCTATTTGGTGAACATGGACTCTGAGGTTGTTCTAGTCCTGTTGCATTAACAGTTCACACACACATTTATGTTACAAGTATAACTGATCTGAATAAGCAGCAGATCTAGTCATTTTTTTTTTTTTTTTTATTTATTTATTTATTTATTTTTATTTTTTTTAGAGATTAAATAAATTTATTTTTTTGTGGGAGGTACAATGTAGTGAACTTTTGGTGGTTATCCTCACAAGAGGCCTATAGCAGGTCATATAGTATTTTTTAGGTTTGGTAATATAGTATATATATGATCTATCTGAATTGAGAATGTTGAGATGATCTCCCTTCTATAATTACCTATAATTCAGGGGAAAAAATCCTATATTCTATCAAAAAAGGTCCTATATTTATTTCTATATTTTCCTCAGTTGTCACTTGGATCCCTGATGATTTATGGATATACTTAAGGTCATCATATAATTTAGAGGTAATAATGGTTTCAGTAAATGCCAAGAGTAAATATTGACTTATTAAGTTGTTGTTTGTTTTTGGATAGTATGTATGGTCCATTCACTGGTACAGTCCAATCACCACTGCATCATGCCAATTAGCTTATTATGCCCCCCCTCTAACTAGAGGGGGGGCATATAGCGATCGCTTTGTCCGTCCGTCCGTCCGTCCGTCTGTCCGTCGAATATCTTGTCCGGGCAATATCTCGGTTAATATTTGATGGACAGGATTGAAACTTGCATAGAATGTGGCCAGTGGCTCGTAGTTGTGCAGCGTAGAGTTTTTTCCGAGTTCCGGTATAATTTTCAAGAGTTGTGGCCCTTTTTCTGAAATCTCTGTGAATGGGACTTGTCCGGGCTGTATCTTGGTTAATATTGTATGGACAAGTATGAAATTTGCATGATATGTGGTTAGTGACCCATAGTTGTGCAGCGTAAAGTTTCTCCACGTTTCGCTCATATTTTCAAGAGTTATGGCCCTTTTTTCTTCAAATCTTTGTGAATTGGAACTTGTCCGGGCTGGATCTCGGTTAATATTGTATAGACAATTATGAAATTTGCAGGATATATGGTCAGTGCCCTGTAGTTGTGCAGCGTGAAGTTTCTCCACATTTCGCCTATATTTTCAAGAGTTATGGCCCTTTTTTCTTCAAATCTTCGTGAATTGGGATTTGTAAGTCTGGATCTCAGTTAATATTGTATGAACAAGTATGAAATTTGCATGACATGTGGTCAGTGACCCATAGGTGTGCAGCGTGAAGTTACTCTGTTTTCGGTTATATTTTCAAGAGTTATGGCCCTTTGTTTAAACCTAAGTGAATGGGATATATTTATTTGTCCAAGCTGGATCTCAGTCCATAGCTGATTTGAACCAGGAAAATGGCTATATTATATGTTATTCTACATTCCAAAGCAGACAACATAGGTCCTGAAGTATGAAATTGCCCCAAAAACAGTGAATTGGGTGCAAAGTTCACTGATCGCTTCATAATTTCACCACATAATTTCACCAATGAATGTAGGTCTCATAACCAGGTCACATTTTCGGATTTGGCGAAAGCCCTGGCGACCATCTTGCATCGAAGCATCGTAGTATCACTTGTTGCTTAATACTTGGAATATGTATTATGTGAGGCATGGCAAAAAAGTGACTGAGACAGAATTTTTATAATTATCCAAATTAGGCCTCCACCAACCAATAAAGAAATGCAGAACAATGGCGGCGGGGCAGTGTCGGATTAAAGTGGAACGGGGGGGCATACAATTGAGCAATCTCTGATTGCTTCCTTCCTGTGTTGGGATTAAAAGTATACACAAAATCATATTTTTGTTAGGGGGAATAGGACTACTGCAGGACTGACTGACAATTCTTCAATTTCTTCTCCATGACTTATGGTCATGAAAATTCACCCACTTTTCAATGTAGACATAGGAAGATATTGAAAGAAGAAATGTGAAAAGAATACTTTAATATATATATTTCTTTTGTACTTTATATCTATTATAGTCAAATGAACTGCACAGCTGTAACTCGGTCAAGTATAAGAACAAGCTTGTGTCAAATTGACATAAATTTGTCAAAAAATACTATTATTTTATCCCTATGCAGTATACGGTGAGTTCCCTAAGTATTCGCGACCCTAAGTAAATTCGAAAACGGGCATTTTTCGCCAAGTCACGTGACACTGTTCCCATAAGTAATCGAAAACGGCCCATTCGCGAAAAACCGCGGTCCTAACTATTCGAAAATCCCCCATTTATCATGGTTGCGAGATTGATAATATTATGTAGTTGTGCGATGGAAAAACTTCCAGATCAACGAGTTTCCTTACAATTAGTATTTGATAAACCTTGCAAACTTTTTGAGCATTTTGAACATAACCAATTGTAACAACTAAGGTGATTTTCATTATGTCTCGAACGAAATGTGTCCAATGTTTAAACCGCGATTTCTCATGGTCATTAAATTGGGAATATTGCCGGTTTACGGGGACGTGCGATAGTAAACATTGCCGATTGAAGAGAGCATACATTCGATATTATACTGAAAATATCAAAATGAAGACCTGGAAGTTACGTTTCATTCTGTCTTAAAAAAACGTAATGCTGAAGTTTGACCGGACATTTGAACCACGGATTTTCTTAGCCGTGGGGTAGAGATTTACGATCAACCCCAACCCCAAGTTGCATTAATTTTGGCAACTGTATACCATGTGCGCCTCACCATAAAACCAGAAACGCGTCTGTTTGGGTCAGACTTCGGATATTTTTTCCGAAGACACGAATGTTGAGATTCCCAGCTATGATACTGAAAACATATTTTGTACTGTTCAGACAAATATAATTTATAAACGTAAACGTAAGTAAAATATTCATAATCAAACCTTTTTGAATATTAATCTTTATTTCATTTTTTTTCCTGAGGTGAATGTTACTTTATATTTGAGTACTAGCTCCAGTTTGTTTGTTTAGCACGTGTATATCAATTTGAGTTTAGGGTTATTATATTGGACTGTTAATTACAACCTTTCAGTCCAGTTGACTGTATAAAATAAATAAAGTAAAAATAAATGTAAATGGAACATTATTTTTTCATATTACTTATTGTTATTTCTTCCTCGTGTCTAGACAAGTGGGTAAATTGTCATGACCATACTCCAAGACATTGAGAAGAAATCAGCAAAGGACAGACTGACAAGGACTGGCAAAATTTCAGCCGTGATAATCCCAATCTAAATGAAGTAGTGTCTGTGATTCATTTTATTTATTTCATTTTGTTTGAGGTTTTATTGTTCAGATCTATATGTATCGCTGAAAAGCCCCCTATTCAGATTCATTACTCTACCCAGCCAGTTTATTGTACCCCTTCTTTTGACTTCTGCACGAAAGATAGACCGTAACCTTTCGTTAACTTTTTAATATTTTATCTCGATCACCGTTTGGAAATAGGAGTCGTGGATTGATAACCGTTGAAAATCACCAAAACTCTAACCAGACATTTTATCATTGTGAAAGTTTTCAGTATAAACGTCTAGTTCATCATTCAATATTCGACCGTTGTCCTTTAAAGAATTTCCGCGTTCATAATCGGATCCTAATTTCTAATGCATATAACAGCATAGTAGAAGATAAAAAGCCGGTTCGAGCACAGGGAAGCCGATGATGTCATAAGTAGGTCAAGGTGACATCATAAATAGGTGGAGGTCGTGCAGTGCTCATCGTCTATTTATAGAGCCGTGTCTATAGTCCGAGATTTTTTTTACAGTTTTCAAGGTTATTTATAGAGCCATACCTATAGCCTGGAGGTGCGTGTTTATCGTATATTTATAAGGCTATACCTCTATCCCGGAGGTGCAGTGTTGTAGGTCTGTCCACTGGTCCGTGACTGTAGCCCGAGGTGTGTGCGGTATTCTATGTCTGTTCATTGGACTGTATCTATAGCTCGAGGTTGTTTTTGCGGTGTTCTAGTCTGGCTGGGATTCCCGACTGAGTTGTGCTCTGATTGGCTAAGACTTCACGCTTTGAATTGTGGTGTGTGCTGATTGGTTGATCTTTAGCTCGTGGGGTCACAACATCCGCGACCCATCCGGATTTGTGGTCGACCTACCTACAGCCCACTGCGAAATTCTGGTCGGCTATATAGCTAAATAGCCCAGTTTAATATAGAACGTTGTAGCCCAAGGACAGCTGCGTATATATAGTACGCACTTCATCACGCACGACTGGTTCTATGAGTTACTGAGCTGAGAAAAATGAAATAAACTTTTCAGTTGGCCTAAAGTATATCTTATCTTATGGTCTAAGTATATATGTCCTCATTCTCATGGCATCTGATTATATACATTTTAATGTGAGATTTTCTGGTGTTACAACTTTTAAGAAGTTACAAACTCTGACAATAGGAGAATGATATGCCCCGAGTCTTAGGGTTCTTGATTAACAGCATCTTGAAGTACCATAGTGTATTTGTGCAAATCGTCTGAAAACAGCGCCCTGTTCTCTCCATAAACATATGAAGCTATCGTGGGGCCAAAACTTCACTAATATAAAACTCATGAGCCAGGTCCTTTGAGTGAAAGAAGTACCGTAGCAAATATTAAGCTGGCTGAGCTACAGAATCAGATTTACACACGCGTCGGCATGTGATACAGAGAAGAGATGAATTGTATCTATATAAACATGAAGCGGGTCGTCTCTCTCGTCAACTTTGCAAGAGAGACGATTACAATTTTGACATCATGAACTATAACACAATGCTATTCTATGGATAACAACTTCTTTATTGCTGTGGAGCTGACGTTTCGTTGGAGATACTTCCAACTAGCTTTGAAAAAGTTGGAAGTATCTCCAATCTCCAATGTTATATACGCCAACTTCTAAATGCCTATCAAAGAAATCATGAACTATGCCTTTCTGGACAGTAGTATTCCAATGGGACCTGCATATGGCGTATACATATATATCTCCCATAGTAGCATTTGCTAGAGGCTAGTTTAAAATGTGACGATTTTAATCAAGGTCACAAAATTGTATGCAGAAACTTACAGAACAGGGCAAATTTTCTCGGATTTGGCATAGGCCTACATATCGCATGATAATGGTATTACGTTTTGTAACTTGTCTAATTCCGCTTAACCCGGGGCTAGGGGTCATATGAACTCCTGTCCCGGTACTTCAAGATCCGCATGATGTTCATATGAACAGGCACAATCAAAGCGTGACCGAGATAAATTATTCTCCAGATAACGACTTTACAACAAAAATCATATGGAATAAGAATACTGAGCAGCGATACGGATTCGATACTTTTGATATCTTGCCAGCATCATGAGAACTGTTGACCGCTTCTCTTGCAGGAAACTAGCATATGTTTATGTATACTATGATTGTTTTTCTTTGAATTTTGTGCTATTCCGGAGTAGAAGCAAAAGCCGGTGCGAGCACAGGGAAGCCGATGACGTCAAAATTAGGTCGAGGTGACGTCCTAAATAGGTTGAGGTCGTGCGGTGTTCATCGTCTATTTATGGAGACGTGTCTATAGCCCAAGGTTTTCAACGGTGTTCAAGGTTATTTACAGAGCCATACCTATAACCTGGAGGTGCAGTGTCCATCGACTACAGCCCGAGGTGTTTGCGGGGTTCCATGTCTGTTAGCCCGAGGTTGTTTTTTGCGGTGTTCCAGTTTGACTGGGTTTTCCACTGGGTTGTGCACTGATTGACTAAGACTGCACGCCTTGAATTGTAGTGTGTGCTGATTGGTTGATCCATAGCCCGAGGGGTCACCACGTCCGTGATCCATCCGGATTTGCGGTCGACCTATCTATAGCCCACTGTGGAGTTCTAGGTTGGCTATATCAAAGAAAGCTAAATAGCCCGGTTTAATATACAATGTTGTAGCCCGAGGACAGCTGCGTATATATATACTACGCACTTCGTCATGCACGACTGGTTCTATGACCTTACTGAGCTGAGACGGCTATTTTTCCTCGAAAACTTTATTAAAATATACTCGATAAATAGGTAGAATATGTATATACGTGTAAAGCCTAGAAATTTCGTTTTCGACAAAAACAAATTTTTCGAATTTTTTTTTTCCCACAATTTATTAAAATCTCTATATCTCTGGAACGGGAAGGGCTTCTGAGATGAAACTTACGTCGTTGGATTCACAAGATGATTCTCTAGACGAATTTTGGAAAAATCTCTATATCTCTAGAACGGGAGTGGTCCTAGAGCCGAAAATTAGACCGTTGGATAGCCCCGGACTACAGGCTTCGATCGCCGTGATTTCGTCATCATGACGTCATCATATAAATAAGACGGATTTTGTCTCCGTATCCGCGAAAAATGAGGGTTTAGAAGGCTGAATCGTGCACCATAAAAGAGTTTGAAACGCTGAAGGGGGACTCGAAGCTACAATCGTGTTATTAGCGAATGTCAATGCTGTACACAAGATGTATTGCCAATGATCTACGTGTAATTCATTTCGGATCTCCCAAGTTTGTGTGTGCGCGCGCGTGTGTACGGGTGTGTGTGTGTGCGTGCATGCGTGTGTGTGTGTGTGTGTGTGTGCCTGGACCTCAGCCTCCTGCTTCATACAACCATTTACTATGGACTCTTTTCTTGATTTTGATATCATCGTTGAATTCCCTACTCGATGCTCTACCGAACAGGGCTTTCTACAGGTCATGTTTCACAGTATGGGGCGCTTTATTACTCGAGTCATCCGATTTCTCACGTCTCCCTTCTCCCATCTATTCCCTATACCAAGACGGTATTGCCTTTGTGTATAGACCTTGTCCGGTCTGCGTTCGCTCATCCTGCCTGATACTTAGCCTTCGGCTTTCCGGTGTGGTCGACTTCAAGTTGATTACTAGGAAACCGTAAGGCTTGGTGGTGGCTTCTTCATACTTTTTCATGAAATGTTCTGAGGATACATGCGTCTTCCGAGGAGTTGGACTTGATAACTGTCGATGGGATTGGAGAACAACACACAGTATTGGCAGTTTAAGACAATATCTCTGGACGCCTGCCCTTGAGGAAAGAGATTCTGGGTCAAATATATGATGGACAGATTGCGATAATGGGACCCTTTGGTGAATAGATCCGCGATTTTCGAATTGTCCTTGGCCGCACTCATTAGATCATGGAGCACTACCACGTTGGTCTGCTCGGAATCTAAGTAATACGGTTCATCTATGTTGTGAGGAATCCATAGGACGAAGCTCACATTCTGTAAACTTGTAGTTTCGTAGGCGGGCTGCCATTGGCTATAACACCATACAACGCGTGTCGGAGCTTGGGTTGCTACACGTTCTTCTGACAGAAGACACTCTCGTCGAGGTTGGGGTAAACGGACACGGTGACCCTATCTTTTCTGCCCGGCTGCGACCATGATGTCATAATTCATGGTATGGGCGCTCAGAACACCAATTCCATCCCAGTACTCCTACCCCAAACATGCATTCCCCGAAGATTAACATTGGAAGTCACTGGGGTCTTATGTAGGGACAGATAACTCTTGCTGGGCCATCACGTGACCGGATGTGACCTTTCTCCCAGCTGTCACCGGAAGTCACATGACCGGATGTGACGTCATTCGTGAAGTCATCAGCCTCACTCTCAGCCTCATTTTAATGATGAATGTAATTTTTTACTTATATTGTTATCAAACTTTAGCTTTAATTTGCTCTAGAGATAAGAACCCTATTCATTTTGAACTCAGGGTCACTTGGATCAAAAACTCAAATCATTTGGATACTCCAGTTCCAGATTATGAATTTGTACCAAACTTTGGGTATACAGTGTCCAAGGGGCAAAGAGGTCAAGTCCACTTCAGGGCCGCAGCCAGGATTTACTGAGGGGTGGTTCACCTTCACTCCAAAAGGGCACATGAGGGGGTTCGCTGTATGGGAAAAAGGGCAAATAGGGGGTTCCCTTCAGTTTGAAAAGGGCATTTATATGAGAAAAATATATGATATTTCCGAAAGGGGGGTTTTCCCGAACCCAAAATAACCCCCCCTGACTACGGGCCTGCACTTAGGCCTGAGACCTGTAAAACATGGAGAGAAAAAGTGCATGAATATTCAATTCTTGATTAGTTTTGTAGCAGGAATTTTGTAAGGAAGCGATGTTCAGAATGGTGGTTGAGTGGGCACGGGTTCCTGCATCTTCACGACGTCGCGGTTTCTATTTGTGAGCCAAAGGGTTCCTGTTGCTTCAATGCATTTTGCTGAGAAGCAACAGGAACTTGATAATGTGATGTCTACTACTGTAATATCACTTCTCTTTATTGCGCCATGTAAGCGTCCTGTTTGTGTCTTGTGCCCTGTCCTCGGTGTTTAAATGGTGGATGGAGGGTGTCTGGTTCCATGCTGCTTCAAAGATTTCTTCTTTGAAGTAGCAGGAACGCAACATGGCTGGATGGTGCTTAGTTGGTTTGTCGTGATATAACTGAAATAATGTTGAAAGCGACGTTAAATTGTATTCACTCCTGTTCCAAATTTATCGTTTGAGAAAGGGTGCTTATAATACACTGATAAAATACTTCCTCCATATGAAAGGGAAATAATTAAGATATTGACCAACGAAGCCTTCAAAGCTATGGTAGTACAAGCGCACCCCCACCTCGTCGCGCACCGAAATTATTTATTTTTATCAATTAACTTATAACATGGGAAAAGAACCAAACGCGAAATTCCACAGAGGGACATGTTCTCATAGAATCGGAACCAGGGGAAACTCAATTCGATTGTGTTTACGGATTCATACGGAGATGGCGGAATGCAACCCGAATTAATTATGCACAATAAATATTATTGGTTATTATGGTTATAAATATCTTAATTTTAGTATCGCTCGAAAAAAAATACTGACACGCATTTTCATTAACTATGTGGTGTCCAGTGAGTTTATTTCTGGGGGGAAACCAATGAAAGTATACTAAAAGTACTGCAAGTCAGTTTATAATGATAGGTGTGATAATGGCTTGACTGACATGGATCTGGTCAAGCTGGAGCAGGATACAAAAGAATTGGTTGATTGATTTTCACAGTGTGAAAGAAGTTCACGGACAGTGGGAATGAGGCTGTGCATTAAAGTTTCACTGAAGTCGAGCAGAAGATGGCCCTGAAGACCCGAATTTTGTAATTCAAAGCAACATGTGACCATTCGAAACAGAGGAAAATCTTCGTCGTTCGTTGAAGTCATCTTCGCATATCCAGGTCGAACACTATAATTTTGCTGAACACAACACATTTTTTTATCAGAATACGGGTTTGATGATATCATAGCTCTATAATTATTCCGTGGTTCATATTAGGAGAAGTGTAACTGTATGATCTCTTTAAAATTCAAATTGGATTGGCTATTTTAAGGAAATGAACATCAATACAACCACCACTTATCATAGTTGGAAATCACACAGCCAGACATAAAAAAAAAATCTCGCTGCAGGGTGTTGGCAATAAATATTGTCCAATATCAGGAAATTACTCAACAATCAGTTCATTGTCCAATATCAACTTTATTCAAATGCAATAAAAGTAATATTCTGAACCACATAAACAATATTAACTTGCACCCCAGATCGGTTTCCTGCAAGATAACAGAAGGTAATAGTATGTTATATAGAGAGGAATTACTGTCTGTTGAATCGCAAAATAATATACAACGCTAGTAGTATACAGCGGGCAAGATAAGTCAGTGTAAACCCGGATGTAGAGGTCATAGAGGTCAATGATGAATATTGACCAATCAAATGCGTGGATGTAGTTAGACTGCGCATGTGCAGAATTGGTGGTGACGTCATAAATGTGGATGTGCGCGTGAGGGACAGTGGGAGGTGGGACAAGATGGCGGCCTGTTTTAGTGTAGTGTGGGAGGTGGGACAAGATGGCGGCCGGTTTTAGTGTCGTGTGGGAGGTGGGACAAGATGGCGGCCTGTTTTAGTGTCGTGTGGGAGGTGGGACAAGATGGCGGTTGGTTTTAGTGTGTTGTGTGGGAGGTGGGACAAGATGGCGGGCCGTATTTGTGTGTTTTTGTGTGTTGTGTGGGAGGTGGGACAAGATGGCGGCCGGTTTTAGTGTCGTGTGGGAGGTGGGACAAGATGGCGGCGAGTTTTAGTGTCGTGTGGGAGGTGGGACAAGATGGCGGCCTGTTTTAGTGTCGTGTGGGAGGTGGGACAAGATGGCGGTCCGTTTTAGTGTGTTGTGTGGGAGGTGGGACAAGATGGCGGCCCGTATTTGTGTGTTGTGTGGGAGGTGGGACAAGATGGCGGCCTGTTTTAGTGTGGTGTGGGAGGTGGGATAAGATGGCGGCCGGTTTTAGTGTGTGGGAGGTGGACGGCATGTTCGGGCATGTTCGGGCAAAAAAAAGTTCCGGCAAAAAAAAAAAAAAAAAAATGTATTCATGCGCGGTGATGCGGTTTGGCCGTGGTTTTGGCGGTGATTCGGTCTCGGGAAAAAGCTTCCGCGGAGAAAAGTAGTCCCTAGATAAAATGGTCCGATGGGGTCGAGTGAGGTATCAAAGTGAAGGTTAGGTGAAGGAGCATCTAATGGGCTGGGTGTGGGGTTGAAATATCGTCATTCTGCGCATGCGCGGCGGCCGAAGGGTATGAAAATAGCCTTTTTGGAGCTAGGGGAGCCCCTAAGGGTCCGATGGGGTCGAGTGAGGTATCAAATTGAAGGTTAGGTGAAGGGGCATCTGATGGGCTGGGCGCGGGGTTGAACTATCGGCATTCTGCGCATGCGCGGAGGCCAAAGGGTATGAAAATAGCCTTTTTGGAGCTAGGAGATTGACTACTGGTCCAGTGGGGTCGAGTGAGGTATCGATGTGAAGCATTCGTGAAGGGGCATCTGATGGGCTGGGTGTGGGGTTGAAATATCGGCATTCTGCGCATGCGCGGTGGCCCAAGGGTATGGAAATAGCGGTTTTGGAGCTAGGGAGTCCCTAATGGGCCAATGGAGTCGTATGAGGTATCAAAGTGAAGCATTCGTGAAGGGGCATCTGATGGACTGGGCGTGGGGTTGAAATATCGGCATTCTGCGCATGCGTGGTGACCCAAGGGTATGGAAATAGACGTTTTGGAGCTAGGGGAGCCCCTAATGGTCCAATGGGGTCGAGTGAGGTATCAAAGTGAAGCATTCGTGAAGGGGCATATGATGGGCTGGATATGGGGCTGAACTATCGGCATTCTGCGCATGCGCGGTGGCCCAAGGGTATGAAAATAGCCGTGTTGGGAGCTAGGGGAGCCCCTAATGGACCAATGGGGTCGAGTGAGGTATCAAAGTGAAGCTTATGTGAAGGGGCATCTGATGGGCTGGGTGTGGGGTTGAACTATCGGCATTCTGCGCATGCGCGGTGGCCCAAGTGTATGAAAATAGCCGTGTTGGGATGTAGGGGAGCCCCTAATGGACCAATGGGGTCGAGTGAGGTATCTAAGTGAAGCATTCGTGAAGGGGCATCTGATGGCTTGGGTGTGCGGTAGGAATATCATTCTGCGCATGCGCAGATGCAATACGGAGGTCTCGTCCAATCAGAAGCGAGTATTTCAAATCCGTCCCAGAGCTCTCGTCCAATCAGAAGCGAGTATTTTGACCCGGTGCATTATGGGACATATCCAAGATGGCGGCACGTATGTTCAAGATGGCGGCACATCCGGTGTCGAAAACTGGCCATTTTGTCGGATGTGGTCACTTAGTGTCGAAAACTGGACCCTGTATGACGTCACTTCCGGGTTTTTCACTAAAAACTACATCCAAACATAGAAGAGTTCCTAATGTTTCCTCTTAGACGTCCGTATGTTCAATCGTCGGTGGGTTTTCCCGCCCCGCCCCAGCGCCCCGCAGCGCGAGCGCGCGCGCGAGTTCTCCGGAAGTGCGCGTCATCCCCGGCAGTGCGCGCGCGGACGCGGGTCAAAAGGTCAAAGGGTCACCTCCAGGTCAGACGGTCCAATGTCCAATGAGACAATGTTGCGAGGTGTGAGTGAGTGCAAGAATGTATTCATCCGCGGTGATGCAGTCATGTCTGGCGGTGATTCGGTCTCGGGAAAAAGCTTCCTTGCCCAATGCCTACGGACTTTACCGAAGATACACGGACTTTAACGAAAAGACACGGACGTACACGAAAAGACGCGAAGGTGAACGCCATTGTGGGAAACCTCCCACAGACAGGTCAGTACATGCATTTCTATGTTGTTCACGCATAATAAAAGGATTGATCTGTAATCTGTGTTGTTGTTGTTGCTCCCTTTTTTTGGACTAACCCATCAGAATAGTACGTATCACGGACTATACCCGTAGAGCTACATCTGGTCTATAAAACACGTCCCTCTGGATCCCACACCTTCATTTCTACAGAGCCATGGCGGAGACCCAGCCCCATGCGACTCGCAATTTTACAGTATGCCACCGTGGTGAATTCATTCACGGGTTACCGAGCAGTGGTCCGGTCCATGTTTGCAGATGGCGACGACAACGAGGGACGACGCCAGATCCTGAACGAGTTCACAGAAGCGGTCCTCCACAGAGTGCACTCGATGGAGAGGCGTGCCATCACTCACCACTACTGGACTATGACAGCCATCCTTGATGCTCGGGCTATGGACCACGAGCGCTCACGCCGCAACCAGCACCGGCTGGTTGGCCTCATACTAGTCTGTGCCCTATTCACCCTGGCGCTGTGGTATTGACACTATAAATACCAGGGTCAGACAGAGTGTGTCATTCACCGTTCGACATTTGGACCAAGCATGTCATCCGTCCTACGAGCCATCCTCCCCCTTACACCTTACCAGGTGGGATTATACGTTTATGAAGATTATGTGACTCTGGTGGAAGATAGTGGCGGGGATTGGAGGGCGTCCCCTGAGACTTTATCGAATACGGTGACACTACAGCGTGATGGGTGGACTAAGTTTAAACGGGTGTTGAGCGGAGAGTTAGACGGACACCTGATCCACCTGGACAAGGCCAACTACGTATACCATACTGCGCTCTACCCACGGGTGGGACGCTACCAAGAGCCGGCTCGAAGTTTCCTCCTAACTCCCTCTCTGTGGTCAGCCTTGGAGAAAATAGGCCCTCTGGTGGACCAGTTATTTATACCCGACGATCGATCACCCCACCAATTGGCATGGGCTCATGCTATCGAACACGCACTAGATGAACCTAATGAAAAAAAAGCGGATTGAGAAAATACTATATGTATAGAATGCGCGGAGGCTGGAATGACAGTGTCACCTCATGAAGCCACCCACACACACATGACGGGACAGAACGATGAAGAAGAAGAAAAAATCCGTGATGAAGCCGCGGGGCCAATGGCTGAACCCCATGAACAACTACATGAACCCGACGACGATGCCATTGATTACCCGGCTAGACTCAGTCAGCCCAATGACATGACCACCTGATCCTTTGATCTGACGGGGTTCTCCCTATAAATACGGGAGACAGTGAAATCTGGTACCATTCACGTACTGACCATGACGGAGCATATAGTACTGGCGTATTTCAGCTTGACCCCCGAGGTTTTCCTGCACGTGTATGCGGATAAGGTCGATATCATGGAGGAGGTGGGAGACACTGTGATGCGGACCCTACACAGCCGTGCCCGGCTCACATTCGTCTGTCCCGGGAGGGCTGGACCAAATTCAAACGGGTGTTGTCTGGTGAACTGGACGGCGACCTCATCCACTTGTGTCACGATGTGTACATTCGACGCGGCCCTTTCTTTGCTCAATTGGCTCGGCTAGATGGAGGTACAGTGCATTTTACCCTTCACCCTGATCTATGGTCTGCATTGGAAGATGCCGTGGTGGATGTGGATGAAGTGCTTATCAAGCGGTCATCAGACGAGTTGGACTGGTCATTGACCATGGCCACTGTGGAAGTCCACGAAGAAAATCAGAAAGAAACTCAGGCCCAAGATATACCCGTTATAAATAAACGATAGAGCCAGGGTCCATCATCATTTTGTCACCATGAAGCGCTGGGAGAAGGTGTTGGATAACTTATACTACAGTCCCGACAGTCCGGCAGCCTATAGTGCATTGTCGGCTCTCTCTCGAGCGGCCAAACCCCAGGGGGTACAACGTGCCCAAGTCCGAGATTGGTTAAGAAGACAAGACACCTATACCTTACATCGATCTGTCCGTCGCCATTTTCTACGGAACCGGGTCATCGTGGGAGGAATAGATGCCCAGTGGCAAGCGGATTTGGTGGATATGAGCGCCTTTGCCAAACACAACGATGAGAATCGGTATATCTTGACGTGCATCGATATCCTATCCAAGTATGCGTGGGTGGTACCCATCCGGACGAAAACGGGGCAAATCTCATAGCGGCGTTCAAAGACATCTTCAAGACCGGGCGCAAACCTTTGTATTTGCAAACCGACGAAGGCACGGAATTCCTCAACAGACCGTTCCAAGCCTTTCTCAAGAAACAGAAGGTGTTTTTCTTCCATACGTACAACGAGACCAAGGCTTCCGTGGTGGAGAGGTTCAACAGGACATTCAAAGGCCGCATGTATAAATATTTCACCTATAAGAATACAAGGCGGTACATCGATGTTCTCCCGAAACTGGTGAGGGGTTACAATCGAGCCTATCATCGAAGTATAGAGAGAGCCCCCATTACCGTGACCCAACGCAATGAAGCCCAAGTCCGGCGTGTCTTGTACCCCAGGCCATCGCAGCGAACGACGAAGGCGGTGTACAAGGTCGGCGACCCTGTACGGATCAGTAAAGTCAAGGGCAAGTTCGAGAAAAGTTACTTGCCCAACTGGAGCGATGAGCACTTCCTGATTAAACGGCGCCTACCCCGACAGCGGCGAGTCTATGAACTGGAAGATCTCCAAGGCGAAACGTTGCTGGGGACGTTTTACGACACGGAATTACAGCCTGTTGTAAAAACACAGCAAGACTACTACACGGTGGAGCAGATTTTGAAAACGGAACGTCGACGTGGCAAACTGTTTCATTTCGTAAAATGGCAAGGCTGGCCCTTCAATTCCTGGATCGCGGCCAACCAGGTGAAACGACTATAAAGCCAGACACCACTGCCGTCCTCCTTCATTCCACGTCCGACCCCAGTGCTATGGACCAACAGCAGCTGCCTCCGAAGACAGCGTCTCGCAAAACACGCAAAGCGCAAGTGGTCTTTGGGGTGCTATTGCTAACCCTGCTGAGTGTGTTGTACGGATGTGTGTTTTACGACGTAACCTATGTCAGTACGTTACTTAACCAACTGAGAACACCAGCCATCAGTGAAACGGGTCTACAGAGAGCACCAGTCGTATCGAGCCCAGTCACCACCACCACCACCACTTTTTTAATGATACGGCGACCACGTCGAGCTCTACACTTACACCAAGTACACCTACTACGTCTCAAGACCCACCGGATTTCATCCCTCACAGTGAACCGACAACGACGACGACCACCCACGTTGTACCCACCCCCAGCACCATCTCTGAACGTGAACAGACAACGACGACCGACGTTGTACCCACCACCACTCCAGTTCACTCGTACGAAATTTACAAGAGCGGGTTACCACGACAACGGATAGACCTCAAACCATGGACCCTGGGTGGCAGCATCCCTTCACCTGCGTCATCGCAGGACCGACGGGCTCCGGCAAAACGCACTTCGTCAGGAAGCTCCTTCAACACGCCGACAGCATGATCACTCCACCCATTGCCCGAGTCGTGTGGTGTTACGGAGAATGGCAGGAAGCGTATGCAGCAATGCCCCACATCACGTTCGTGGAAGGCCTACCCAACCTGGCCGATTTGGAACCCGACACATTGGTGGTTGTGGATGATCTCATGGCGGAGACGGATGCACGGGTCACCCAACTCTTTACCAAAGGCAGCCATCATCGACGGCTCAGCATCATCTACATTGTGCAGAATCTGTTCAGTAAAAACAAAGAACATCGGAATATCAGCTTAAATGCCCACTACCTGGTGGTCTTCAAAAACCCGAGAGATACCACTCAACTGCTGCACCTGGCGAGACAGATGTATCCCGGCCGCACACCGTTTGCGTTGGAAGCCTTCAAAGATGCCACAACCCCTCAGCACGGGTATATGCTCTTCGATCTCAAGCAAGCCACCCCCGACCACCTTCGACTACGGACCGGCATCTTTCCCGGAGAGACCCACCACGTGTACATGCAAAAATAATGTAAACACACCCACAGTGGCGCCCCCAGCTGGGGTCTGTGTGTTTGATGATGGGGAATAATAAAAAGAATGAATACCACAGCAGGGTTGACTTTGTCTGTGAGGTGGATAAAAAGGGCAGAGTTGTGGGTTCTAGCATTAGTTGTACAGGATGTCTGCGCGAGTACGGAAGCACGCTCCCACGCTCCGTGTATTGAAGACGGCCCCACCCGAGTTAGTCCGAACCATTGTACACTGACCTTGTACGCTGTCTGTGCGAGATCGGGTACAACCTGTTAAAAGGCAACGTACCACTGACTCCGGCTCAGAAGACCAAGTTGGCCAAGCATAAGACAGGTCTCCGAACCCTAGTCCACAAGCGGGTCCCTCAAACACAAAAGAAAAGGTGTTACAGAAAGGCGGCTTTCTCGGGGCCATCTTAGCACCGTTGGCCGCTTCCGTGTTGGGTCCAGTATTGGGTGGACTCTTCAGCCGACAATGAACCACACGAAAAAAATGGTCCTCGTCGAACCACGGTTCCTGCAAAACCTCCAATCACCCTACCCTGTCCCACCTACGGTGAAGACCATAAACAGCCTCGATGGAGAGATGCAACAGATCTTACAGAGACCGGGGTTAAGCGACAGTGAGAGAGTACAACGGTACAATGAGACGCTTCAACGGTACATGACGTTCATGGACCAATACAAAACCCTGTCTACCCCAGCAACAGCACCACCACCACCACCACCACGTGACAGACCGCTGACCTCAGCACCGCTCCAACAGCCGGGTGAGGTAGCCCCCACAGCCCCACAGTGGGTGGAAGACGAAGTGCTGAGAGTGTACCTGCCTCGTTCAAGAAACAAGCTGGCCTGGTATTACAACGGATGAAACAGAATCCTAACATGACTTGGAATGATAAAGGCGAACTCCTGGTACAGAATCAGGTGGTCCCCGGCACCCACATGACGGATTTAGTAAATGATCTGATGCGTCAACGCAGATCGCACACCGATCCTCGAGGATGGGAGGTGTTCGCTCAAGGCTTGAAAGACATGCATGTACCACAGGAATTGGTGGGAAACCCCCACCGCTGGGCCTTTATGCAGCAAACCCAGCAATCACCGAGTGGCCCACTACCTTCTTGGGAAGCCGAATGGGAACCGGAGTCACCCCCCAAAACACCACCACAACGGGCACTTTCTTTTCGCGCCTATAAAAAAACACCCTTGATCAAGACACCCCACATCTCCAGAGCCGTGACACGTAGCAAGTCACCGCGACGAACACGACGCCGCACACAACCGCCCAAGGCCTGGAAGACCTATTAAAACCAACAGCAGCAACAGGACAGCTCAGTCGCCATGTTTTACCTGACCCTACCCAGTAACAGTTCGCTGGATGTGTTTCCTGACAACACCGTGGCCAAGTACGTCACCCAGTTACCGCAACCGTTACATTTACCTGGCCGGTGGGAATGTGCCCTCGTGGATATCCAATACCCTTACTCGTGGTACAACGCGCGAGCCAATGAAGTGTGGTACGAGGTCACCTACGAAGGCAAAAACACCCGGCTCACCCTGCCCGAAGGCCAATACGATACCCCCAAAGAGTTCATGGGTGGGCTGTCAAGACTGATACATGATAAGGCGCTACGGGGGGTGACGGATAGTGCAACACGCCTGATAGCCTTGCGCTTCAAGAGAAACGTGTTCTTCGATGTCAACGTACACAACGACAAGGCACAGCTTACCGTCACCGATACCGTGAATGTGAAACTCAGTCCTACACTACAGCAAATGCTGGGTTTCGATCTACAGACGTTCGCTGGTCCCAACCAACACCATGGCGAGATGCCGATGGATATGAAGTCGGGCATGTACGGACTCTACGTCTACTCGGACGTGGTGGACAACCACATCGTGGGCGATATCAACACACCTCTGTTACGGGTGGTCCCCATTAAAAAGACGTATGGCGATCAAGTCGCCCACAGTTTCAACCATATCATGTACCTGCCCGTACGACATACCGACATCAACACGATCACGGTGGATATAAGAGATGACACGGGACGAGCGGTGGCATTCGAACGAGGAAAAGTGGTGCTGACACTTCATTTTCGACAAGCACGTGCTCCCCACTTTGCATAATGAAAGTACCTTACGAGTGCGATGCACGCAGCTATGCCGACTATAATGCCCAACAGGCCGGGGGTGGCTTTCCGGTCTTTAGCGGTGCACGCATGCAACGAGGACATGGACTGGGGAACATACTCGGCAGCATTGTGAAAACGTTCCTGCCCTTGGTGACGCGGGGTGTGAAAGCAATCGGCAAACAAGCGGTACGCAGTGGACTGCAAGTGGCCGGTGATGTTTTGGGGGGTACGGCACCCCGACAAGCCTTGAAACGACGGGCCAAAGAAGCGGGAGGCGTCTTGGTGGCCAAAGCACAACGCACCGTAGGGAATAAAGAGCTGCCCCACCGAGATCACGCACCAGTCGACGACCGACCCAGCGACGACGCACATCCAAGAAGACCCGGGATATCTTTTCTTAAAACATGGCCTTAATCCACGCCGAGTCCTGCCCCTCCACCAACAGTGAATTTGATTTGTGGACCGTGCCGCCCCCACAAACCAGTGTCGAACAAGGATTATGGGTGGAGCATCTCCCGCTCTCCAGCATCAACGAAACCGGGCCCATCGAGTTCACCATCAGTAATGCGGATCCGGCCTATGTGGATTTAGCCCATACCTACTTGTATGTGAAAGCCAAGGTGGTCAATGGAGCTGGCACCAGAATCGCTGACCAAGCAACGGTGGGCCCGACGAATCTCTGGCTGCACTCGATGTTTCAGCAGGTAGATATTTTTCTCAGCGACAAACTCATCAGTGACTCCACCAACACGTACCCCTATCGAGCCTACATCGAGACACTGTTGTCGTATGGCCGAGAGGCTAAAAATCTCAGCTGACAACCGCTTTATTCTACAAGGACACGGCCGAGCACATGGACACGGCGGACAATGGGGGATATAACAAACGGAAGGCTTTCACTGCGAACAGTGCCTCGGTGGATATGATGGGTCGACTGCATGCAGACATGTTCATGCAAGACCAGTACCTCTTGAACAAGACCCCCATCAAAATCCGACTGATACGGGCGCCTCCCACCTTCGCCTTGATGGCCACTAACGTAGAGGGGCATGTAGCGGACTATAAGATTGTCATCCAAGACGCAGGCCTGTATGTCCGAAAAGTGAAACCGAATCCAGCCGTTCAATTGGGACACATGAAAGCCTTGGAAACAAAACCAGCCCAGTACCCTATCCGACGTGTGCAAACCAAAGTGTTCT